>JANHGB010044752.1:24122-75156 GCA_026283785.1 Coracopsis vasa
AGAAGTTCTTTACTGTGAGGGTGGTGAGGCACTGGAATGGGTTGCCCAAGGAAGTTGTGAATGCTCCATCCCTGGCAATGTTCATGGCCAGGTTGGACAGAACCTTGGGTGACACGGTTTAGTGTGAGGTGTCCCTGCCCACGGCAGGGGGTTTGGAACTAGGTGATCTTAAGGTCCTTTCCAACCCTAACTATTCTATGACTCTATGAGGTCTACACAAACCCCCACAAACAGGAGAGTTGAAATGATAGCATTTGTCAAAGGTATTTATATTCTCTATAAATGCAGGCATTTTTTCATACACTGGTGAATATGATCCCGTCTGAAGCTTTTTTTTTTTTTTCTGCAACAATAGTTCTGTGGTCTTCTACATTCATGTAAAATAGGGAATTGCCCTGAAGAGCATTTTGTCAAGAAACCACAGTTTTTAAATGAAGCTTTGCTTCTGAGGAAAGAACTTCACAAATTGCTCAAGGTCAGAGTAGAAGTTGGCCCATTCTGTGCAGACTTGTGAAAACATGATGCCAGCATGCTCTGAGAGTGGTACAAACAGAAGATGCAAATGGCTGTAAATATGCAAACATTACACATAAGGAAAACTTACTGCCTGGGCAGTGTGATGACAGAGCTATGGACGTTAGCAGATTTTGTCCCACATGACTTTATCCCAGCTCACAGTAAATGCAGTGGCCCCTCTCCACCAGGTCCCCAACACCTCTGTACCCACCCCAGCTAAGCCCCATTTTGATATATCCAAGTTACACTGGCCTGCACCCTCTTCAGTGCTTTTGAGTCAGGGTTGGTTTGTTTCTTGTCCTTCTGATTGAATGTTCACCTAGACAGCAACCTGTTTCATGTCAAAGCATGGATAAAGTTGCCTAAATGGACATCACCAGGAAAGGCTAAATAATGCTGAATGTTCCACAAGTACAGGCGCCAGAGTAATCTCATCACAAATTAACTTAATTGTAAGCAGAATAGCCTCCTCCTGAAGAGTCATTTACTTGCTCTTACGTGCTCAGTTGGGAAAGTACCTGGCTGTGGCGTCTTCCAGTGGTGGGACAATGAGATCTCTGAAGGAAGGGATAGTTTGAACAGTACATGGATTACTTGAAGTTGCAAAACACTCAGGAATAGGTGAGCTTCTCAAGGAGACCACTAACAAATACTGTCATAGGTTCCCAGACAAAGGTCATAAGTGGTCTTTCTATCAGGCTTCTCTGATTTTTCTGTAACAGCACCTATATGTGACCTGGATCTGGAAGTTTTATAACGATGGGGTATGAAATATGCCCTAAGTAACACCTTTGGACAAGTGTCTGGATGGCTTATGCAGGCGTGCTGACAGCGTGGGGCTAATTGTGCTTTTAGAACACAGCACTGGGGTTGTCCCTTCGTCATTAGGCAGGAGGAAGCATACACCTGGATTTTCTTCCAGAGTAGATTCTGCAGGGGCAGGGATGAGAGAATGCTGCATGTGGTATGGTGGGGGGGACTGCAGAGGAACCTGCACCATTCTGCAGACATGGGTCTCCTGAGGTTCAGGTTGCATTCATGATGCTCCTCAAAGAGGCTGCTGGCAGAAGTGTGGAAGTGTCAATACTACAGCACCAAAACTTCTGTAAAACCCAGGTGCTGTTCAGCAGTGGAGGAGGTACAGGATTCCCTGTTTAAAGATTTCTGTTTCGCCACCAACATCCTGGGTACCTACAAAATCCCACATGACTCCTGGCACATGCTCCACTCCAGCTCCAGGGCTTTGGGATATAGCATGGGGCAACAGGGAGGACAGCAAGAGGTCCCTTTCTCTGCAGGGCTTAAGACCAAAGCTGGACACTTTAACCAAGGCAAATCAAGGGCCACTGAACCAGAGGAAACTCATCGTCTGGCTCACCAGGGGAACGGCTGAGAAGCACCTCCATAACCACCATCCTTGGTCGCAGGCAGGACAGTGGGAGCTGATAGGGCAGTCCTCGGACATGTCCTTGCTAATACAGGGCTTTAACCCCCAATGGCAGCCATAAATAAATACCCAGTTCTTCAGCTGCCCTAGCAGGTGGGCACAACCGCCTGATAGGCACCACAGTACTCATGCCATGGAGGTGAACGTGTGGTTAGAAGAGGCATGGCCACTGCTTCACGGAGCAGTGATTCCACAGAAGGGGTGACTTTAAAGCCAGGATACTGTGCAGGTGTTCCCAGGTGCTGGGTAACTCTTGAAAACAAATGAATAAGCCATCTCCTCTCTGCTTTGTGCCCACAGGCATTAAAGTGATAGTGCTGCAGTGGAGCTGTAGCTCCTTAAATCCGTGCTTTGATCATAGAAGTTGAAGACACCTAGAATAAAATATGGAGAAAGGAGTGCTGTCAAGGAACTGCAGGATGGAGGAAAAGGATGTGAAGGCAGCTGAGGGTGCAGCGCAAGCAGAGACAGCTGCTCAGAAGTTTGGTACCCCCAGTGCACATTCACACAGCAGCAGAACACAGGCTGGAAATTACCCCCCCAAAAGCCTTCATTTGCTGCTTTACTGTCATGTCTCAGCAAAATGTGGGCTGCGCCTCATCAAGGCAGAAATATGTTTCTTCCTCCTTTCTTATTTTGATGTATTTCACTTCCATATAATCTCTAGAGGGATCATTTAGCCTGTTCAAATGCTTATTGAGGAAGGACTGCATTGTTCTTCCAGTCTTCGTGCGGCAATGGAATGTGCCTCTTCCTGTGCCCCCCTGTGCATGGCCAGCCTGCGATAAAGCAGAGGCGTCTTTTCTCTCATCATTTCATCTTGCCTTCGCCTTTCTCTTCCCAGCTTCATTTGGCCAAATACTAATTTGTGTTTATAACAAGAAGCAGTTCCCGCACCTCCCCTTTGTAGCTTAATTGAAGGGAAACTGAGCAACAGGTGGATCTCAGGAAATATCATTAGTCTCTTTCAATTGTTTTTGGCACTTCTTTGAAAGAAAAGTTCAGCTCAATGCAACTGGCTATTCGCTGTGTCTAGGCTAATTACTGCAGGACCCAAGCGAGAAGCATACTAGAACACATCTAATTTAAAGAAGTTGAGCTGTTCATCCAACTTGGTATTATTTACAGGCTTAGAGTTACACAAGTAGTTAAGGACTTCGATGAAACTGAGCCATATATCCAAATTCATAAAGGAAAACTAATCCCTTGAGCATTGCATAGCACAGAAATACTTTTTGTGCACATAACACAGCCAGCCATGAACTAGCGTGTTCATGTTTATGTAAGGACTTCCTTTTAACCTATTCTTTTGTTCATAGAGAATAGAAACAGTGTACAAGGACAAAAGTACTGTTGTATGTTTGATTTTGAGAGGTGCTTATTAATGGAGCCTGCAACTGGTAAAGAAAAGCTAACCAGGGAGACTTCTACCTGAGTTCCTCAGCTCACAAAGCCAAAAAGTCACAGAGAAAGGGGAAGGATGCTAAAGAAAACAAGCAGCATGATCCTGTAGCGTGTGGTTATCCCAGTAATTCCCAGTAGGACAAAAGTGGCAAAAGCTCACAGTGTGCTCCTTCTATCACTTTGTAGACAAAGATCCAATTTCTTCTATTTTTAAAACCAGAACCCCAGGGGAATATTTCACCATTGAAAATCAGCCAAATGCATTAACAAAGTGCTCCACCTGTTACAAGAATGCAGGCAAAGGATTGGATGATGGCAGCTCCCACTTGATGGTCAGCAATCAGGGTATTCCTTACATGTGATATACAGTGATTACTGACCAGCTGAAAATCTGATCTTCCCATGTGCTTTGTAGTTCAAGGCTTGAACAACTAGGCAAGTCAGAGGAATAGAAGGGAGGTAATAGCATCTTTTTAATTTCAAAGGTAGGACAGCAAGTACACAAAACTTAAGAATGCAGAAAGTCCTTTAAATTTTACCGGCTTAGTGATACTGAGCTCTCATCATCATCTTCCGAAATGTAGCTGCTTCTTGTTCCTCTCCACTGAGAAACTGGGAAGCTCAGCATAGAAATCTTTTGACATTCAATGTGTCATGGTCTGTTTGGAGTAAGAGTAATCAGAGGGTGTTGACAACAGCAGGGCAAGAAATGGTACAACAAAAACACACACACACTCGACTACAAAAGCTAAGAAAGCAAAAGACAATGAAATCATGATTAAACGAGCATTTCTTCCCTTGACTGGGGAAGAGGGATGCAAGTAGAAAAGCTATGGCTTTTCAGAGATGCCTCTGTGGGTTTATAACTGTAAAAATCCCCTTTTTTTAAAGATGTATTTAGAAAGCAAATCCGTTCCCTTTTTGTGAATGATCTGTTTTACAGGGCTTAAAAATATGTCAAGGTTTGCTGCAGTAAATCCTCCTCATGCTGTAACTGAGTAATGTAAGCAACTTGGGTTGCCGTTTAAACAATTCCCAGTGTGTGGCATGGCCAGTGCAGTTTGAAATGCCTCTGTCTATCTAAACAGAAACAGATGTTTGAACAGCAGAGCTGTGCAGAAGTCATTCTTCAAACACTAGATTAAAACATCTGTCAGGACCATTGGATGGGACCAGACAAGCAGCAGCACTATCAGCTGGGCCTGCCAGTCACGTCTACCTCACCCTGGAGGTGGAAGGGAGAGGATGGGGGGACTTAGTCTGGTCTCTGCCTTATTTTGCAGTGTTTCTCCATCCATTCAAAAGATTACAGACCTGTCTGTGTGGAACAATCACAACTTCTCTCAGCGTTGCCTCCTGTAACTGAGGTCTTCTAGGTTTTCACTTTTCCTGTTAATGCCATTTTCTACTAGTGCTGGCAGTTGGTATGAAAGCTGTGAAGTGTTGATGACATGCCAGGTTACAGCATTTTACAGCTATTTCCATCTGTCCTTCATGTTTCAGCATTAGACCAGTTTAGTGGCGTTGCAAGCAAATTCTTCAGGCCTCATTGGGTCAAATCTATGACAGCCGTCTAATCTCCTGCAACGTGCCCGCAGGAGCTGTGCCACAGGCAGGGTATTAATTTCCAGCTAAGCAAGAGTCCAAACCAAACCCTTGGATTAACACCTCTTTTGCACTCACCCCAAACTCAGAATCAGAGCCAAGAAACTGATACAGAGTCAAGAAATGGTTCCAGTGTTTTTGGTGAATCAAGTCAAAACTCTGGATCCAAATAGCCCCTGAAGGATACCATTTTTATAGCCTGGATCTGAAATCTGAGTCTTGAATCCACCCTCTGTTTCCAGCCCAGATTTATTCCTACTTCTTGCTTTAGCATCCAGAAGAATAAGAAGGGGCAGCCCTACACTCCAGGCTGTTCATTTTGGGGTGGAGCTGCTAAGGCTGCATTCCCAGCCCCTTCGTCTTTCAAGCAAGCTCCTGCCCTACACACCCGAATTAAGGCTGAGGCCAGGTCTGCCACCCTGGCTCCTTGGGCAGTCCTTGGGGACACCTTCACCACCTTGAGGGGACCATTGCTGGGGCAGGCAGCATGGGGTCCCCTGTGAACCAGTGGGGCTCCCCCTTCCCTGCAGGCGAGCTGCTCTCATCTCGTTTGTCCCCTAGCAGCCATTAATTGTGGGCTGTAGCGGCAGCAGATTACCTCACGACAGCCTGGCAGATGTGCTCTCGCTGAATAAATAAACTCATTTATATGGCTGTAATGACTGTTGCTTCTGTGCTCTCATCATGAAAACTCCAGCCTATCTACAGCAGTTTATAAACAAAGCTGCTTTGCCTTTATGGAAAAGCAATTTGTGGCTGAGGAGCCTCAGCAGTGACTCATGCCAAATAGAGCTGAGGCCATTTCTTGGGGAACAGGTGTCCACATCATTAAAGCCAACACCCCCCCTTGGCATTAATTGTTGTCCCTGTTGGCACACTGGGAAAAGAGACTGTGGTTTGCCTGAGCCATGGAGACCAGCTTCCCCGCTCCCTCCTCAAGGTAGCCCCTCTGCCTCCGGCTTTGCAAATGCAGGGAGAAAGCCCTGACCCTACCACTCAAAAGGTACATGGTGGATGGATCTTGCTCCCAAGCAGCCTGGGCAGGAAGCACCAGGAAAAGGTCACTGGCATGGACTGTTGAAACAGCAGTGTTCACAGAGGGGAGAGAAGGAAACTGTTTATTGGATGGAGAGAGTTCATTAACTTTCTCCTTCCCCTCTGTATTTATTTTAACTGTCTCCTTACTTCCTTCTCTTCTCCTTTGTTTCTTCCCTTGCTTTGTTCCATGTTCCATGTTTTCAAAAGGAAAAATATCTTCACCCTGTATTTTGTTAGCCTATTCTCAGCTTTAGAGTAACAAACTGCAACTAAAAAATACACCATGACCCAAAAGGCAGCAAAGCATAGGCATACAACCTGCAGACGTAGAGGGCTGCTGATCAAAACTCTCAATTAGGTGGGTTTCTCTCTCATCCATGTGAATGGTTGGAGGTGAGCCCGCCTCTCCTGCCTGTCCCCTCTCCTGGGGACTTTCCTCCACCTCTGTGGCACAAATAGCTGTGTGAGCCATAAGCACAGAGAGAAGTGGGAAGCTTGAAATTAATGGCAGATCTTCCCCACAGACGGTCGTGGTGGTTAGCACCACACACGTGGTGCATGCCCCAGGGGAGAAGCCATGCCGCAGAGCTGCCGTGTGGTTGCAGTGACTTCACCCCGCTAATTATGGCAAGGCAGGAACACACTGGTAGCATTTAGGGGGTTTAGGTTATATCCACACTACAGAGTAAACAGGCTGCAAGTGATGTTTTAGTTTAAAACCAAAGACAGGATGACTGGCTTGGTTAAACGTATTGGTAGCCTTGAGTTAGGGGATTTTGATGCAGGTGGAAGCTGGGTTAAAGTAAGCCAGGGTTCATCCTGAAACACATTTCTCCTCCAAGAGGAGGCATGGATTATTCTGAAATCCACATTAAGCCAGAGAAACTAATGTTGCACATTTGTTTGTTGGACATTGCTGCCCCAACAAACTCATCCATGAGTGTGAGGCCTGGGGAATGTGACCATGAAGACATAGGAGCAGCATGGAGCCTTTCTGGGGCTGCAGCAAGGACAGCCATCCTTGGCAGCTGCTGGCCATCCATCTGCATTGCACCATCCCTGTCCATGCAGCCCCTGCCTGGTCATTAACCATGCTCTGCTGTTTGTCATCTCACCTCTGCTCTGCACAGCAGCTGCTCAGAGCAAGGATGCCCGACTGGATCTGCCCACAGCCTCCTCCCTGACCTTGCCCACAGGCTGCAGCCATGGCCTATGATGGGTATTTATGCAGCTGCCTAAAACATCAGCGAAAATTGCCTCCCTCTCGCCACTGTTCCTGTTCAGTGCTGGATGGTGCTAGCACTGCCATGGACTTGCAGCAAGCCCAGCAGCACCAGTGCACCCACGCGGGGTTAGCTTGCACCAGACCCCCTTGCCAGCTATTTGGGATTGCTAAGGGGCACGGAGGAAAAGAGTTAAGGACTGAAAGAGTTTTTAGGGACAAACCTGACAAGCAGTATTTTGCCTTTCATTAGCTCTTGCTGGTTTTCCTCTCTGCAGAGTTAATTACAAATCATTTTAATTGTTCTCTCGCTTGACAACTTTCTAATCTCTCAGAGACTTGCTTTGCAGCAGGCTGTAAGGTTATATTTTATCACTTCTCTTTCCATTAACCCCACCGTGTTACTCTGTGGTCTGCTTCCTCCTTCACTCTCCTGAAAGTTAACAATTAAATTGATTAAAACCAACTTCAGCAATGGCTCCATCGAGAACCTTCCGTCTGCTCCCTACCAGCCTCAACGGCTGCCACTCTGTTGGATCACAAGCAGCGTGGCACCTACTCTCACCATCACACCACCAGGCAAGGCAGAAAAACTGTGCAGCGAGGCACGCATGTGCAGGGAGGTGAGGAACAGGAACAAAAAATCACTCTGAGGAATGTGCGTGCTACCTAAAGGAAATAAAAAAGAAGAAGAAAAAACAAAACCCCTGGAAACTTGAAAGAAAATGATAAAAACACCCCCAGTCTTCCAGGAATTCAACCTTGGATGCCTTCCTACAGCCATCACCGAATGGCATTTTCCCATCACCTCTCCCTTTATGACCAGACTACTCAGTGTAGTACTAACAGTAGCTGCCACTTTTGCTGCGGCTACAGCCCTACTGGATGTAACACAGAGGTGAGAGGAGAGAAAGTGCTTGGGTCATTTTTTTCCCCTTCCGGGGTTGCACTTGGGTTTGAAAACATGCAGATCACACTTGCAGGATATAACTGGCCTGGGAGTGCTGCAGACACCCCCAGGTAGAGTTCGCTTTACTTCCAACAAGAAATGGTAACATCTGTATGTAAGAAACACTCATGTTTCTGTATGAAAACAAATGCTGCAGCTCTTCCACAAGGTCCTCAAACACAGCACTGAATCACTGTTCCTTGCTTTGGACCATGCTGGCAGCTCACTGACTGCTCCATGTTTAAATTTGAACATATTTGAACTTAACTTTAAACTCTAGCAAACAAATTTTCCTCAAAGCTTCATCCACGACAACGTTTCTTCCTTGGAAGATTTGGTTGGGTCACTGGGAGGGAGAAATCAGGTGCGCTGGAAGTATGATGGTTTGAAAATCTTTTGGTTCAACTTTTTGAGCAGAAGTATTTTCTGGCTTATGCTTTTGTCTCTGATATGATCTGTCTCATATGGTGTGTAGAAGGTAAGTATAGGCAGGGCACAACGGAGAGCCATGGAACTCTTGTCCACGTTGCCATCATAAAACATTTGTGCAAAAGAGGCTGTGGGTCTGATGCAGAAATTAATATGAAAACTTTTAGCTCTGGAGAGCTCTGTAGAATTTCTTATTAAATGATTGCAATGAACCCTTCAGTTTTCCTTGTCTGTGAGCCTGAAAACATTTTGCTGGTTGGCAATTGTATACGTACATAGGCTGCAGTAGCTCGTCAATGACTTTTTCTTTTAAAACTAGTATGCTATTTTAATCCATGCTTTTCACTTGAGTAAGTAATTTAAATGGGCACATGGGCTTAGAGCATGCCAGATCAAAACTGTCACACACTTTCGGGAAATCTGGAACCAGATCCCAGCCTCATAAGTCATCGTGATAATTGTAAAGGATAAAAAACAGACTACTGACATAATCACTCCTGAAATTTGTAACTATGTTTGGATCCGAACTCTGACTGAGTTTTTCAACAGCATTAGATGGCTTGTTTTTCAGAGAGGCGTTTCCGAAAATCAGGCCTGAAATCAGACACCAATTTGATACACAGACACCACTCACCCCCCACCACCCATGTTTTCTGAAAATCTTAATTTCTGCTTCATTATCAAAGCATCAGGGAAGACGCATTTGCCAACTCTGTTATGAACAGAACATTTCATAATAGAAACTATTGTTTTCTTTGGTGTCGGCTGTACTTTCTAGAGTGATGTTTTGTTTTTTTCTAGGACTACAAGCATTTGGAGAAAATGACTGTGTGATTAGTAAACCACAAGCACCTTCAAGGTCTATGGAAGGCACTGAATTAAATAGAGAAACTTTTCTTCCATCGTCAAATAATGCAGAAGGATTGGTTACTTTATCAGCTTGTACCTAACTTTTGTATCACATCGAGTAGAGGTATCCAGTCTGCCTTAGACCACATCTGTGTTTTCACACCTTGGAGGCAGTTCCCCAATCTGGGTGCACCAAACCCACCTTTTGCAGCACCTAACCTATTAATAACTCTTTTGTGGTTGAGACTTGGGCACTAGCTATCCTCCTCTGTGAGGTTACTCTTGCCACTATGCTCCCTGCAGAGCTGGAGGTGGGCAAGACACCAGGGCACATTGTGTTTGCTGTGTGTTGAGCAGTGGGTCTAATGGGAAAATACAGATTAATTCAACACTTACTTAAACTACTCATATGTCTGGTCAATCTAATGGAATAATATTTCATGGATTTGTTCAGAAAGCGTTTTGAGGGATTTTTTTTAAATATTGCATTTTTGGTTGATCTCTGGTGACAGCTTCAGTGACTATGAAGATGAAAACATCAGTGTGCAGTTCTTGTTACTGTTCCAGACCAGGCCATGCTGTATACCAATAGTTACTGGAAGAGTTACTCGTGGGAGCAGTGTGAGGTATTTTCTATGTTGCTGAACTCAGCTTCACTTCATCCTGTAAACCAGAACCTCTTTAAAAAAACACCATAAAGTGTCCAAAATGACCTTTAATTATCATTCATGCAAGATGAAAATGTAGTAACACATTTATTTGCTAAAGGACAAATCTCTTTATTTCACATTTAAAACTGTAATTCCCATTCTAGGTCAGGGACCAGTTTTCAGTGAAATGCGTTATTCTCTACCATAATCTAGCTGCTATTAAAAAAATGGTGGTGGGTGGAAAATCAAATCCCAGGGAAACTTCTGACATGAAGAATGTAGAACTAAGGTGAAGAATACCTGGAAAGGGAAGGTGAAGATGCAGGCAGTTGCAGACACCTGGGACGCTGACCATGAACCACACTTTTATCATTCAGTTTGGACTAAGCAATGATTATAGTTGTTCTGCATTCCAGACGAGTGTATTAATGAGCTGCATGTGGCAGCGCACAGCTGAAACTACAGTCTGACATCCCAGACTTCCAGCTGTTAGAATTTTCTGTGCAGCCTTTATGCCATCCTGTGATTAAATAACAGAGATTTCAGCAAGGCCTTATCAGCCATGGCATCTACCTTGAGCTCTGGCAGGAATGCTTGAGGGACAGAATCTGAAAAAAAAAAAGTCTCCAAAAATGTATTTTCATGGAATTGTTTTCTGGGAAAACTGTCTCTTTGGCCTGACTGGCCAATGTAAATGTCAGGGAATAAATATTTCTCATGGTGAATATCTAGCCAAGAGCATTTTTGTACTTTCAACTTTTTTTTGTGGATAGTATTTATTTTTTCTGGCCACCTCTATTAAAAAGTAGTGCTGTAAGTCCAGAATAACTCCGTAAGTGTCTACTGAGATATACACAGATTTAGAGCTAAAGTAGCAAAATCGGCATGGTGCTGAGGGAGGCATACAGCACAGCCCTAAGATGTTGAAATTGCATGCCCCCCAGTAGCCTCCAGAAACAAAAACTTCATTTACTTTTCGTTTCCAGTACATAAGATGCAAAGTCAGTCCTGGCTCCTGACTTAACCACCTATCTCATGGCAAGGCCTGTGAAAAACAGTTGTGCTAACATAAAGCTATTCTGCTGGTGGGTTGCAGGGTGTGAGCTCCACTCTCCCCAGCCTTCAGGGACTCCCCCTGGAGATTTGCTGTGCCATGTTGTGGTGTGTCCCCCCACGGGAATCTCTGTTTTAGTGGTTGCTGAAATGATCCCTGTCTACATTTTCCAGCCTATAGACAATTTTGAGGGTGACAGCTTTACATCGGTGAGGGAGGAGTACAAAGCTCACTTGGTACCTATTTAGTTTCCTCAGTTGTGACTGAGGGTGAGAAAGAGGCAGAAAAGTTTTGCCTTCCCTTGCCATTTGTCATGATAAGTTTTACTTGTCTTCGAGGATTACGAACTGAGGATTGCCTCGTTTCTTTGTACTTCACATGTGGCTGCTTTTACACAGGTTCAGTTGTGAGCTGATTCCTTTGTAAGTACCGTGTGACGCACAAAAGCCAAAAGGGGAAAGAAAAAATCCCCACCCACTCTGAGACAGTCTATTGAACTTTGTTTTCCAATTACCTAACAAATTGCTGACTAAGGACAGGATAGGGCGGTGGAAATATAAGACCTAAAGGCACTGTACATTCCTCATCTGTAATGACCAGAAAAAGTGGGTGTTTGTTGGTGGTTTTAGCCAATTTGCAATTTATCTTGGTTTTAGCCCAAGCAGGCTTGAAACCAAGACAAACATTCTTTGATGTAATCTAATTGTGACTAAGACCGTTTGCATAAAGGTTTCACAGTTAGGATAGGAAGAGGAAAAAGACCTTGAAAGCATTCCAGTGGAAAAGTCATGTGCACCAGGCTTTCGGCTGCACCAATGGCGCCCAACAGCCCATTGTTTTAGTTGCGGCTTAAATTAATACCTGACAGCAAAGGAATTAAAGCCCTGCTGAAGTCATGTATTCATTTATTCTTATGGGTTTTTTTCCAATCATGTTTGTACAGTGATAGCTTCAGGTGAAGAACTAATAGGAAAAATGCCCTTCCCCTGTTTCTATTCCCACTCCCTTCCAAAAATATATGTAACAATCTAACTTAAAAAGTATTCCCAAATATATCAGCCAGACCAGGCTAGCCTCACAAATTAATGAAACTTCACATTGTTGGCGAGACTGGAAAGAGTCTGGGAAGCACCACAAGAGATCCAGAAGTTACTCAATTCAGATACAAGCAGTGCCTAATTTTTCTTGCTGTGTGTCTCACTCTCCTGAGGCTATACCAAAACCAAAATCAATGACCCCGACTGGACTTAGCAGTGAGATGTGCATTTTGAAGATAGATAGCAAAGTTTCCTCTTTACAAGCTGTCCTTGTCCCACGGTGTGGAGAGACAGGCTCTAAGGTCTGTGAGGCAAAGTGAACTTTAGACATTCTAGTCTGGCCAACTCTGAAGATACAACAAAGGTTTACCTGCATGGATGTGATTCATAACCTACCTCTGTAGGTGTCCATATATGTGGCAAGAATGTCAGGTTTGGATTCTGATTCTCCTTTCTCATCCAAACCATCATCTCTATATTACATCATCGTAACTAATGAAAGTTGGACCAAAGGTTTTATTTTTGTGTCACAGGATCAAGAACGCAGTAGCAGATTGTCATTCTACTTGTCACGGTAGCACATTTGCTGCTAGTAATCCATTATGGTTTATTTCTCAGTCTTTCAAACACAGACTCATCTGAATTTGCACTAGGGACTGTGGCTTGTACAGTTTAGTAAGCAATTTCTGTACTAGGTACTGTAATTCAGTTTTCAAATTGGGCTGAAAATTTACCAGCCCAGACATAAAATCTGCTCATTTGATCTTTATACTTAACAATAGTGAAAATATCCAGTGAGATTTTACCCTCTTTCCAAAATACCCTCTCCTCCAGGCCTCTGTTTGAGTCATAATTTCAGTAAAAGCACCAGTAATTTCTCTTAGAAAATATCCATATGTACCTGTTACTGCATTAGGCTTGCAAAATTAAATTAAAGACTTGAAAAATCAAAATATTAACAGCTTAAACCTCATTCACACTGTTTAGAGGTGGCACCCTTTGTAATGAACAGGTGATATTCTGCCTACAGGACAGAAATATTTCTTAACTCAGTAGCAAAATCCTCCATTTCCATTTGCAGCAAACAATTTGAGTCTTGAATGGTGTGTTCTTCTTTCTGATTTCTTCCATATCCTATGTAATGATCTGATTTTGAGTTTCATTCAGAAATTCCTTCTCTTTGCCTTCTTCATGGAGATTTACAGATAAACGAATTACTTTCCCGGGTAGTGGCTTGTTAACCAGATGGCAGTGCAAGGAGCGTGTGTAACAGGATATCCAGATCTCCACATTCTCATTTCTTAAGTCTTTGAGAAATAAGCCCATAACAGGCTCAGTGATTAGTTCAGGAAAACTTCTCTGGAGATCAGTAGATGGCTAATATATACACTGTGTCCTCTAAGTCAACCAAAGTGATGACTGAGGAAGAGTTATATTAAGAGCACTGAACATTACAACCCAAAAGAAACGCAACATTAATTAAATCCAAGGGATTTTCTAGGTGCTACTGTTCTTGTAACATTCTCAGCAAATTCTGAAAAGCTGCTAGTTTTTGGAATAATGCCTTTATAGATTAATGCTGCTGGTTAATAAGAGCTGTTATTTATGGTGAAAATCACACAACTGCTGGGTCTAAAGGCTTCTTTGGGACTGAAAGCTTTCTGCACAGAAAGTTGTTGTTGGGAAACAAGGGGCTGGTGTGTTACTGTAAAGGATAGGTTGTAAAAGGGATGCTTAAAAGGGGCCCAATATGGTTTGGACCGCAGCCAAGGTCTTGCATAACAGGATGCCTCATAAAAGAAAGGCTTAGAGGGGTATGGTTAAAAGACAGACGTTTCTTTTGAGCGGAGATGTGCCAAAGGGAGGATCACTGACAAATCTTTGTTCACTATTATGTGTGTGTATAATTGAAAAATGTTGGTGTTTGCAGCCGTTCCCAGATGATGTTGACTGGTTTAGAGAATCATAGTTTAAAAAAAAAAAAGATAGGATAAGAAACAACAAATGCAGATCAGACAGAGGTATGTTTTTGTGGGTAAACTGGTCAGATTTTAACTTCCTTCAAAGAGAAGTAGGAATGCCCCTTGAACCTCGTGATCAAGAGTACACCATTCAAAGCTAGACATAATTACAAATCTGGGTCAAATGTCTTGCAAAGGCACATGGCAGCATGATATCAAACCCTGGGTAGTCGAACAGGAGTTTAAGGGCAGCCTTTCGCATCTAACACGCAAGCCAGGAAACTGCTACATTGGTAGCAGAGATTGCATTGAAAGCTAAGGAAAATTATCTTTGTAATGACAAGAGAGGGGAACTTTTAACTCCAGCCTAATTGCCTGGCAAGCATTTGCATATTCCTGCTTTACATTTAGAATCCACTAGTAGTATTTCAGAGGAAGCTGTGTAAAAGCACCATTTCTGGCTCCTTTCCATTTCTAGAGGCAATATTTAGTATTGCTCTCCAGAAACCACCCAACGCTGACCATTAGCCCCAGCAACAGGGCTCAGGAGCTGAAGGATGACCACCTCAGCGGAAATGTTAACACAGCCTCTTTATGATTTCTTCCCACCATCATTATAATACTGAGTCCTGAATCTACTGCTGGTGTTAGTGGAATATATTCAAGCTTCCTCCAACACCTTAAAGGAAAAGGTTCTCTGCCAAAGCCCTGTTCAGGTCTTTCAGTAGCTCCAGAACCAGAGTCAAACCACTAGCCCCATATAAGAGCCATAAAGCAGGGCTCTTCTCCCTTGGCAGCTATGGTATAAGCTGCTTCCGAAGCATTCCAAACCTTTTAGTCAATACATGCTTTGATACATCCAGTTGGAAAATGTCTACACTTGGCAAAGACGGCTCTCTGAGACAGGTTTGGTCACCAGCCTTTCCTCTGGTCTCTGCTGCTGGAGATGAGCAGCTGCAGTTCATTACAGCAGTTTATATACACAGGAGGGATGGTTTTGTTGCTAGTTTTCACCAAGAATAAAATACTGACTATGAAAATACAATTGCCCTCTGTAAAGGTTCCTGTTCCCTGAGTTCAGAAACAGATTGAAAGGGTGGAGCTCTTGGGATTTCACTCAGATCACAAATAAGACCTCTGCAGCTGCTACTATTACAAGGATGATGGGTTAAAAGAAGAAATAAAATATGCTATGTGGCACATACACTTTTTCCAAAATAAAACATAGGTGTTTGTTACATAAAACCCCAGGAGATAATAGAGCAAGCAACCTCTCCCGGTACCCAGGACGCTAGCCATAAGCTCTGTGGTTAAACTTTTCACTGATCAGGAATAAATACATACATGAGTACATATAACCGAGACATGGCTTGCTCACTCTATCAAAGAAACAATGGTTTTAACTCTCTCTCAGACAAAGTAGTTAAGGAGACATAGCAGTTTCACATCCTACCTTCAGCCTCAATCTGGGACATCTTATGACTTGTATTTTTCAAGCCAAAGGAGCCTGGTGAGCAACATAGGCAGTGGCATTGCCATTTTCCATCACATTTCCTGCTTGATACAGAGGGTGGGACAAATGACCGTGTAATGCGGCTGCAGGCTGACTATTTCCTCATTCACTGTCCAGATCTCGGGGTAAACCCCACTGAAGGAGCTGGGGATGGGCAAAGTTCTTGAGAAGAGCAACACCAGCAGCAAATGCACCTACAGTCAGCTCCTGGGCTGTACCTCCCACTGCTGTGAGAACCCTTTGCTTCCTCCAAACTACTGAGCATTTTTTGACATCACTCTTAGAGAAGCATGTACAAAACTTTGTGTTTACTTAGCTCTCTGAGAAGTCAGCTTTGAGTCTAATTAAAAGAAATCATCGTACACATTCAAGGTTCATACTTAGCATGGTTCTTCTGCACTTCAGTGCAGTGAAGACCTTTCCCAGGACAATTCCTCTCTCAGATGTAGTGTTGTAAATATAAACCAAGTAGATGTTCTTTCAGCGTCTTGCTTTGCATTTACACTGTCAAGAATGAGGCAATTAGTTGATGTGTCATCCTCAGTTCCCACTGTGTTGTCATGAAATAAGAATAGAATTGCAATTTTGCAATAGCTCATTTTTTTGCATGTGAGCTACTGGGGTGCATCAAAGGAGAGGGAAAGGTAGGGCCACAGCTTTAGATTGAGGTGAGAAGTTTCCTGAGGTGCTGCAAAGAAGGAAGAAATCAGACGGGTTATTGCCTTCTGGTGCCCATTTAATGTTGTGGTTCTGGTTCTGAAAACAGAAAAGGTTCCTCTGAGCTCCAGGAAACAGTGGCAGCCGTTTGGTAGAGTAAATCAGCATTTAACAAGTAATGAAAAATCCTCTCCATATGCTGTGTGATCAAGAATAACATGAATTCAGTATTTTAAGCACTTATTTAATATCAGCTTTCTGTTTAACTATGGAAATGCTTAGAAATATAATTGCTTAGATATAAGCACAGAATGCAAAACATGCCTTCTCTGCACACAACAGTTCCCAAAGGGTGTGCTCTCATGCAATAGCTTGTGGGGTGATTTTTTCTTTACTAAACAGCCAACTCTGTGATAAACTCATGTAATAACAACATGTGATGCACTGAAAAGGCTTATTGGGCCACTGCAGTGAGAAGGAGAAAGCCTGCTAGCTGAGTAGTCAGATCTGATAGAAAGATTGAGAGCCAGATAGCCTCCAATAAACACTTTCAGACCTAGCTATGAGTCCTCTTCAGTTAGACATCTGATCGCAGATCTAAACCAGGCCTGGATTCACACAGTGTAATAACCCACCTTGTGTAAAGTAATTGCACACTGCAATTACTCCACCTTTAATACATTGGGGCCTGAAGCTAATCTTACTGATGTCTCATTTCAGTGAATGCAACAGGTTCAAATCCCGGATTAAAAAAAAATTAAACAAAACAAACCCAAACAACAAAACAAAAAGCAAAAGTGGAATTTATAATGAATAACAAGAGGAGAAGAAGTTTATGTCAGCGGAATCAGAGATTAAAATGTTATCACTCAATGTATCTGCCAATGTTTTGATATAGGCATGCTATTGTATACCACCAGTTTCATTCCACAAGAGACATTGAAAATAAAACAAAATCAAAACTTGCCCCAACATAGAACATACCTAAAATTCTGGCATCACTATATGCTTCTTTTTTGCTTTTTATGTATATATTTGTGTATAGTTTGGAAAGTAACCATAGCATATTCTAGCAGAAGTCAGACAGGTCAATCTCTGTGAATTCAAGATAAAGCTGCGTGCCTTGAAAAAAGAGCCAGTTCTGGAGACCAGGCTTGAGATAAACAGCCATCTGAAAAATAATAGATTTGCCTGACATTGTTGTGTCCAGTAAATCATAACAAAACTTCAGAATACTGGAGAAAGGCCAGGAATTGGTGACTTACATTATTGTTTTATTATCACATTTTGGAAAGGTAGAACTAATAGCGTTGTTTACTTTAACTAATATTAACTAATCCTTAACTCATGGCTGCTCAAAATAATCCTGCTTCAGACCACAATGTCCTCACTTTCCAGCTATGCTGGGAAAACGGCCTGCCAGCTGTGTCAAAAGGAAAGTGAGTTGGGGTAGAAGGGAAACAGCATTTGGGAGGGCAACACGCACCTGCTTGGGCTGCATTTCAAGCTCACGCATCTTAGTGTTTTTCCTGTAATTGAGTGACTCCTGTAGAAGCTTTTTGCCTTGCTAAAGATGAATATAAATAATGCTGCAAGGAAAACAAAAAAAGGAAAGTCTTTTCATAGCAGTATTTCAGAACCTTTTCTATTATAGGGCTGTGTTTCCCAAAGGCTTTTTCCTAATTTGTGTGTGTGGTGAACGCATGCAAAATCTGCATTGGTTAACGTGAAGTGATGAGCGCATATGCAGGAGTGAAGAACAAGCTTCACTTGTACTGATTCCTGGGGCAGAGGCAGGCAGAGACTGCCTGTGGCTTCTGGTTTGCTTGCTCAGTTTCTCTGCAGACATTGAGCAGCCTGGAGAGTGGGCCATTGCGTGCATATGGTGCATATGCAAGTGATATGGAAAGCAGAGCCTTGGACAGATACGGTGTCCATGTGGAAGGCCTCTGACTGGTTACTTCTGCTGTCAAACCACTCCCAATTCAACCACCTTCAAGAAATAACTCCATAAAAAGGGAACCAAGGTGTCTTGCTGGGGTGTGTGGATGTCCTGCCACAGCAGACTCCTACTTGGAAGGATTCAGACCGTTCACTTAACACTGCCTGGGATGCTAGTGAGGTGGGATGTCTGCATCTTTAACCAAGTTACCCCTATGGTTAAATATACCTTCCCCACAACAAAAATCAGAGAAGAAAACTATTCTCTTGAATCCATTGCATAATGGGAAAAGGAAGAGTGACTAATTTTCGAGTGCTGATATTAGCGTGTATCTAAACTCCTAACAAGCAGACTGTAAATAAGTCTAGTAGGTTTGTATCTAAACTCCTAATGAGCAGACTATAAATATTTGCTTCAAGTTTCTTGCTTTGCAGGGGTAGACAAAACTCTCTGCAAACCGCTTAATTTTTACGATACATTTGTTCTGGTATCTTGTTTTAAAACATTTTCATCAAAGAGATACCAGAATGGTTTGAAGGAAGCTGTTAGTTCACAGGGTCGAATTCAGAGGTGAGCTGTGTGTTAACTCTCTGAAGCTCAGATCTTGACAGAGTTATTAACAGCCGCTCTCACTGTGCAGAAGGACCTCTGCAAACAGACAAGACTGAACCCTGTACACCTTCCTCACTAATGGGATATGGACCAGCATGAACACAGACCCAGTTAGGACAGGGTTCTGTGAAGAACAAGCTAGATCTGCCCATTCCATTGCCAAACTCATACCAAACTGAGCCTTTTAGAAAGTTCCCATTTGACACTATTTCACTGGAATACTCTCTCATTTTGAGCCTTCTACGCTTCTGCTTTTGACTTGATGACAGAGCACCAAATTCCAGGAAAAAAAGGGTTATTCTCATAAAATTTCAAACTTAAGAGCAATGTTTTGGAAACCTTGCAAAACATTCTAGTGAGAGTCCTGGCTTGCACAATTCAAGCAGATTGTAATTTGTGTTAATTCAATGAAGTAAATGTGTTTGTGTCAGCTTAATATTTGCGAGATAAAAAGAAGAAGGTGGCATGTGTTGAACTCAATGATCTTAAGTGTGTTTTCCAAACTAAATAATTCTATGTGTTTCCCCTGATAAAACTTTGGAGTGATGTTACCTGGCTTTCCAACAGGCAATGACTCAGTTCTGGGCTTCTTTCTTCTTTAGAAACTTGGCCCTTTTCAAGGCAATTCCTTTCCCTGGAGCCCTTTACTAAAGGTGGACCTGATCTCAGAAAAGCAGCAGAAATCTCAGACCAGAACTGTAGAAAGCTTACTTTGCTATCTGGACAGCCCCAGACTTCACACTAAAAGTACTTGCCTTGCACACCATTGCATTCAACAAGTGTGGATATGATTTCTCTCCAGCTCAGGGGATCACAGGACCCTCTCAATGCAAGACTTCAGAGTCACTTCTGTACTCCTGTTGAATATCCCTATACAGAAGATGGGCACAAACATTTAGCAGGGCTTGTTCCAACAGGACAACGGGTAATGGGTTTAAACTAGAAAAGGGAGATGTAAGCAAGAAATTTTTTATAATGAGGCTGGTGAAACACTGGAACAGGTTGCACAGTGAGGTGGTAGATGTCTCATCCCTGGAGTTAATTGGTACAGACAACGACTCAAAGGGAGCTAATGCGATTTTCACAGCTGAGCATTTGGCACATTGTGCCAAATTAACTTTATAGTCTTCACGTAAGTGGGCTAAAGGCCATGCCTGAGTCTCCTCTGGAGTGCTGCAGGCTGTGAAGAATGAAATGCTCTGACCACAATCGCAGTGAAGAACCCAAAGCCTCTGGTAGAGATGAATGCTCTGCAGCAATAGCGGTATACAGTAACACCATATGGAGGTAAGCACTCACAACAGGCTTGACTACAGTTTTCCTGAAGCAGTGTTGGGGTACAAGTGACTCAGCCACACATTGATATATGCATTGCTAATGGCAAACAAAATCACGTGTCTGTACAAAAATAGAGCCCTGTGTAAGCAGCAGTGTTCCTTGAACAAGTTCTCATTGAAATGAATTGAGAAAACAAGCCTTTCTTCAGGAAGATAAGAGGGTAGGTGGTGTATTGAAATCCTACTTTAAGTCTTTGGGTAAAAAACAAACAAGTAAGCTGGGCTACATAGACCTTTAGTCCAACAAGTCCATCTTTCAGGGATTTCACTTGAAGTGAGTTGCAGATTTTCACTCTCTACCCCAAAATGTTCTCCTTGTGCTTTTGTCAAGCACAGGAGTCAAGCCTGCATCACTCTTACAAGACACAGTCATTTCAACACACTTCCCAATAAGGTGTTACTTGCAGTAGGTAGAGAAGCTATTTACAAGATCTTTGCGTGCAGTCTCTACACCTCTATTTCAATGAGATGAAAGGAAATCTTACTGAGGTATCCTGTAGACTTTCCTGCTCCTTTGACTTGACAGTGAAGGTCAGTGGCCCCCAGGATGGTGTGCCTCAGGCTGGTCCCATTTCTAGAAGGATGCTGGTGTGAGGGGTGGCCTGAGACGTGAGGTCAGACATTGTCCTGCTCTTTTGCACTTCAGACTCCTCAGGCCTCTCTGGCTACCACCAGGACTCCCTGCTGGGAAAAGCACCATTATGCGTACACAGGATAAAACTTCTCTTGGGTGTATCCACACTTAGAGATTTTTAAGGCAAAATGAAGATTTATTTAAAATTCCACAAGTACTCCCTGTCCTTTACAGTGTATGTGCCTGCGCACGTGTGTGCTTGTGTGTATATTCACCTGCACAATTGTTCTGCTTCTTCATAGGCTATGGTTGAAGATATTTACATGCTGAAACTATTGTTATCATCTGATCCCATGAGGCAATATGGCTCTCTGAAGATTTCTGCCCCAATACAAGTAAGAATGGCTATTTTTCTGATACATTACTTCTAGATAAAAGTAAAACTGGAAAAGAAGGACTTTCCAGGCAAACAGTCAATGTTTGGCACCCAGGCATTTCAGATGTACTTTTATAGATGGAGATTGAAATGTGTGACCTGATGCAAATGAAAGTTTTAGGAATGGAAACTCCAGACACATTGCACACACTGACTAGGTATTAGTGCTTATTACATACTGAAAGATTGGTAGTAGTAATGAGATGGCAAAAGGAGATTACACTGAGATGCAGTGGCACAGCATTGGCCCAAAAGGATTTCTAAATATTTCACTGAAAATTTAACAGTTCAGCAAACACCACACACAAAAAAATAGACACTGCTGAAAGTCTCTGTTGCTGTCTTCAACTTTGAATTCTCTTCTGTGTGTTTGGCTGACAGCAAGATAAACTCTTCCACCTTTATGCTCCAAATCTCTACTTCAGGCAGCTGATTTAAAATGAAAGTGTTCCTGTGAAGTACTGAGAGTGATTTGGACTAATTTTATTTACTGTGATGGAAAATTAGGAAAAAACCCAGAGTTATTTGATTTAGAAAGTTAGCTATTTTAATCTGCTGACGCAGAATCCTTTTGTGGGCAAAAACAAACAGGCACAGAGATATAGTAAAGAGAGCAACTCTGTAGCCTCAGCTTTTCTATGTTTCATATGCTAGTGATGTGGTAGAAGTGGTTGGGATTTACAGCATTAATGAGAGGCAGGTTAAAGCATGATTAGGTGGTCTCTGTCACGATCATTCAGAAATGAGATGTGAGTATAGCCTAAGGACACTCATAGGTCAAGCACTCCTCACTGGGCTGCATTTTGGATCATGTAATGGAATGATACCTGATTGCCCCACAGAGACCCCTGCACGCTGGAAAAATGACACATCAAACTCAAGACCTTCCTTGCAGAACTGGGAGGAGAGTTTTCATTCAAGTGATTCGCCCTCAAACAAGGTACTTGCTGAAACAGATTAGTCTCTAGTGAGGTTAAAAGATGCACCTGCTTAACAACAGGGCAGAACTTGGCCACCTAAATCAAAAATGAAAAGGCAATAGAAGACAGGTTTACCTGATTGACTACTTCCAAGCAAATACTCTCATTATGAAGACAAATATAAAGCAACAGAAGGAGAGAAAATGGCCTTTTTCAGATGAAGCTTAGAAAAAGATGAGAAGTCAGCATGATTATGCAAAGGATACAAGGTATGTCCCAGTGCTAGGTTTCACTACCAGCTGACTGATGTATGAGGAGACATGATATGGTGGGCTGAGCAAGCAGGCAAGTGTGTTTGCACAGTCTCCAGCTTCAGAACATAAGAATGACCATATCAGAGAAGGCCGGATGTCTATTTTCTCAACCTCTACTAATCTACACCTTCAAGATTTCCAGATGCAAAGCCACAATTTTTGTGTTCAAGCTCTGAGGTGTGAATATATTTCTACAAGAGGGGCTTTTTAAAAAATATCTGAGAGAGTTAGGAGGAATTTGGCCTGTCCTGTGCTCCTAAGCTGACTGATCATGCTGAAACCCTAGCTGCCTGCTCAGCTCCAAAAGGAACCTAGAATACCTGTACCAACTCTGTACCTTTTCTTTTCCAGGGAGTGTGAGGGTCCGTTGAGTGGGGTAAGTTAACAATTGACTCAGCTGCAAACACGCTGGTTGCTTTTGTTGGTATAAGCCATTGTGACAGAGGTTTTGGTGTGAAAGTGATTACTGGATGCAGAGCGCTCCCATGCCAGGCATTCTTATTGGTGTCTGGGTAATGCTGGACTTGAGAATCAATTAGTCACTGAATCTGTGTTGAATTACAATTATATTCAGTGACTAATTGTGTGTGCTTTGGTCATCCTTCCTCTCCATTAATGTGTTCCTGCTAATTAAGGACCCTGAGAAGATCTCTTTCAGTCTGTTATATGGATGCAGGTGGGAAGGAAGGTGCTTGTGCAGTAGTGAAGGGAGAGGGAGTTAAGGGAGTTTGTAACACAGCTAATTTTTACCATTTGTTTAATCTGTTACTAAGGGTCATTTGTCAAACTGTGGCTGCTGTTCCTGCCCCTCCTTCTCTTGTTCATAGTAATGAACAGCCTGGGAAAAAATTATCCCTCTTCCAAAGGATCAGCAAAGAGGAGGAGTTGATGATAATGGTCCTGAGAAGTGAGGGAGTTGTGCATGGATCACTTCCCAGGACTAAAAGCTGTCTGTGCACTCTGCACCCAGGAAATGAGATTAATCAACACCTGCCCATAAGGACAGTGAAAAGATCCTCCTCATGATGATGGTGAGGCTGGGGTTCTTTGCTGTTTGTTTTCTGAGGCAAGCAGTTGAGCATCAACACCCAAGCAACATGGTGAGTGGCTGTCTCCACAAGACTTTGTCCAAAGCTGGTGGGAGAGCTGCTCCTCCAAGGAATGAGGACTTGGGCCTTGTATTGTTTGATACAAAACTGGCTTGCCAGTCAGCCAAGGGACAGGAGCAAGGCAAACAAAGTGGCAACATCACATAAAAACTCGGGATGACATTCTTATGGTAGAAACTTCAAGTGATTTGGAATGTGGTCTGTGGGACCTTTTCTCTTGGTGAGAAGGCTTTACAGCTAGAAGTTTGATGGTAAAGTAAATGGTGCTGTATGAGATATTTGAAGCTTAGTAGCCTGTCTGACAGTTACGAACAAGCTAGAAAACAGCTTTGTAAATTCAATTTGACCAACACAATTTAGAACTAATTACTTTATCAGTACAAGCAAACAGGTCCATCATTTTGGAAAGAATGGAGTGACATTGCCTGTGGCTGGATAAGGGATATATCACGTTAAATATCAGTAGTCAAACTTTGCTTTTTAGAAGATCTTTCATTTTTACCTGGTGCATTTTCAATTTACACAGTAGAAGTTGTTGCAGTGCTCTTTATGTATAACAAATCAGTATATGCGTTTAAGGAGCTTTTACAGTAATAGGCTAAAAATCAAGTTGGGAAATAGACCAAGCACTTCAGCAATGATGTGGCATCTGTAATAGGAAGTACTCTTCAAAAGAGCGGAATTTGTATCAGTGTGCCAGTCAAAGGATCAGAGCTCTCCTATGGTCCTGCAGATCCTTGTAAGGATTGCAGTCAGGTGTTCAGTTTAATAATCAACAGTAGTTTAATTAACTAAAGATCAGTTATTTAGCTGTTGGAATGATGGTCTCTCAGGGTGTCTGGCTTTGTGATAACAAGGTGTGCTTGGGGAGGTCTTGACTTTTAATGTACATGAAATGTGGGGTATTTTTCTTTAAATATCTTCTAAACATAGAAAATAGAGGAGTGTTAACTGATAGAAATGTAAAGGGTGACTTTCTGAGCATGCTACTCCTGTTCTCTGGTACCACAAGGGGGACCTAGGTGAGGGTTCACTCTATAGTATTGACTAAATTCTTAGTACCCTGAATTTCCAGGAGAGAAATCTGATTGAGGCACATTGTGCCATCACTCTTCTTGCTTTGTCCTTTTCTGCTGGCCTCATGCTCCCTGTTGATGTAAAACAGGATACAAAGAAGCAGGAAAAAGAGGTTATTCACCTGAATATTAACCTGACATGGAAGTAGTCCCAAGCCTCTCTGCTTATCCACAGCAACAGGCTGAATCCTCTTATTCCCTTTCAGGAACTAGTTAAACTGCTTCTTAAAAGTGCTTTGGTATTGTGCTTGCATTTCTTCTGTTGGAAAGATTCTTCCTTCCCTCATTGTTTGGATTATTGGCAACCTGCTTCTACTTTTCATAATTTCATTCATGGACAGTTAGCATTTGTTTGTTCATGTGCCAAGGTTACATATCAGCTTAAATAGCTCTTTTCACCTCCCTCAGGTTTACTCCTCCTTGATGTATTCACACTCAGCAGTCACATCCCTTGACAGCCATTGTTTTGCCAAGCAAAAATAGCTTATTTCTTCAGCTCTCTTGTAAAATTAATTTTTTTGTAAGAATACCGAGTTACAGAGTAACAGTCATAGATAATTGCTTGCTCTTGCAGTCAGAGCTAACCACAGAATTTTCCTGTGCTAAAAAATGAGGTAGAGCACACTTTGGCTCATAACCAAGGCTAGCATTCTGAAACACAGAGACTTAAATTCTTATCTCTGCTAAGGCATGTAAGTAAATGGTCTCATACTAATGTGATGAGCACTTCTACTGCCAATTGACTTCAATGTCTAAATAAATTTCTTAACTAATCTCTTGAAATGCTAAGCATAAGCACCTGTATTGGACAATGTTGCCCTAATTGCTGGTATTTTGTATTGTATCTCATTATATCCACAATATCTGTTCAGAAGCATCCACTTATCATTACAGTTCTTACAGTCCTGGCACCTGTCTGGAGTAAATATATGTTATTTCTCTCTCCATATGTACTAACTGAAATCAAAGAGGATGTTATCAATTCCTCAGGGTCAGAGGAAGTTGGAGGAAGGCACGCGCAATGACCAGCCAAGGATTCAGACCCCTGCCCCCTCTAGTGATCTTGCTCTATCCCATGTGAAATAAGAAAAGCAAGAAGATCAGAAAAATAATTGGAATGTTTTGGTAGGTGGTTACTGATTAAGAGGTGTGATGATGAGGTTATGTTTAAGATTGCTTTTCCCTTTTTGTTTCTGTACCTGTTTTATCCGGATGAAACACTTGAACACTCTGGATATGCTTTGGAGGGTACAGCTTAGCCTTTCTTTGATTTGGTAAGGCTGTACACCAAAGGAACAGGAAATCTCCATCTCTCTTGTCTCATTAATCATTTTGGTTTTCATCATTTTCAGTAATGGGCATTGGACTAGCGGTTCTCTGGGAAAGAAATGACCTTTGTTTAATTTTGTCTGTAAATGGCCTACCGCAGTTCTTCTTTGTGATTCTTAGGTCTTCCCCTCTATAAATAATATCGGGGTGCAATGTCCTACATCTTCACTCTTGGCTTCTTAACTTCCTTCCTGTCAGTGTCTTTCCCTAATCCTTTCTTCCTTTTTAATAATTTTTGATGAGTAAGATCAGAATGGACTTGCCCTTTGCTTGCTGAAATGCTCTGGCTTCCGCTTCTTCAATCTGCTTTTATGTTTTGGATGAATCTATTATGTTAACAGGAATTCCTGAAATTACCCATATTTATTTACTGATTTAGATTTACTGTGAATGCCCTGCATTGCGTTCTGTGAGCACTGGTCTTAGTCTATCAGTCCTGACTTCTACAGTTACACAGGCAAAAATGTAAAAAAAATCCTTAATTTATTTCAGAGGTTTTAGGTTGTCTCTCAAGTGGCTTCTTCTCAAATTTCAGAAAATGCAACGAAAATCAGGTGCATTTAAACAGAAGATTTCAAGTGATAGCAAGTCCTTAAATCTGGATTAAGAATTAAATGACAGACCTTATTAGTTGTAACTGTATAATTTTGTGAAGGTCTGATTTCTTATTTGCTCTGGCTGCTACGTCTTGAGATCTAAAACACCTATTCATGGCATAGACTTCCATCTATCCAAAGATTTTTCTGCAAAATTTTTTCTCTCCCTGTTAGTCCCCATTCTCCTTCTTAGGAGGCATATTTCGTGCCTCCTAAGGAAATATGTGTTCTTCATACCTGGCCACTGTTTACAGCTTTTTGTTGCCTTGACTTCAATGTTGACTTGTTACAGAAGTTAATCATAGAGAAAGACAACATATGGGCACTTTTGTTGAACTCATTGGTTATAGTTTAATAAGGACAGAAGACCAAATTTTCAGCTGAGGTTACTTGCTCCATTTCTGCTGACTTCCAAGAGACTCCAAAATCTATGCTGAGCTTGTCTGTGTTACTCTTGTATAGAAGAATATTTCACCCACCAGAAATGTTGCAGCATGTAATGGGACTTGAAGTGCTACTTGGAGATAGATAGCTATGAATTGATCCTGAACATTTGAGAGATAAGCTAGAGATAAGTGCTTTGGCTTCCCATAGCCTTCTTTACACCCTTGGCATGGCAGAGTGATGATGATGCCTAAGCACCTTCTTACCTTCTGGATACGTTGCTCTGCACTGGACCTACCCACACTTCCATCTTTCTTTCCTTTTGCCCATATCCTCACCAGTAGGCAAGCAGGCCCTGGGGCCACTGACATGCTGATGGCTAGATCTGTTCATGCTTGAGCTGAGGAAGCCAGGATGTGGACTCTGCCAGCTTCTTCCACTCCTTATTTAGAGCAAACCCTTCCAGTATTGCGTATTTCCACAGCAGTATGAGAGCTGGTCAAATAAAGGCTTGAAAGAACTGGTAATTAAAACTAGAACCTTGAAAGAAATTTGAGAAAGCAGTATAACAAGCTTGAAAGTTAAAGCCGCAATAAAGGGGCCTTGGCATAAGACAGGAGGATGTCCACAACCAGTCTGAAAGACACACAGTAGGTTTGGGAGTCCTCTGTCACAGAGTTGTGTGTTTTCAGGCCACAGATTTCATTGGCCTCAGTTGTGCTGCTGTTTTATTTGAATTCCAGACTAAGGAACCTAAATCCAAATGCTCACTCAGAAATTTTAATTTAGTTCTTCCATACAATATCCGTGTCATTCACGGGGCAATGGAAAGAATGAAAGGGGAGTTAATACTCAAGAAATTCATTAAAAGAAAGTAAATAGGAGTCCTGAAGTGTCTGTGACACCCCAGCCTGCCAGGGATTCTTGGACAATTTGTTTAGGAATATGTCTGCTGCTAATTTAACAGCCTGAAGTTTTTCACCATGCCCTACTTTCTGGAGACCTGGGAAGGTTCACTAATGCAGAGAAAAAGACACATTTACAGCTGTACATAGTTTTCAATCAGATTTTAATGTTTCATGTGCCACTCTGAAGTCTACTTTTAAAAGAAGTATTTTTGTCCCCATTTGTTTGCCCTCTGACCCATGGAGAGGTCTGACCCACAAACCCTCGCTCCCTATGGTGCATTTCTCAGCAGAAGAAATGGAGCAGCAGGTTTTCCGGGCCTGGCATAGCTCTGTTCAAATAAAACAAAAATCCAGTCATAGGATACATAGGAAGCAGGTCAAGCTTTTAATCTTGCCAGAGAGCAGAGGGCTGAGCAAAGCATCTATAAGTCATTAAACCTTCAATTTTCTGCCTTTCCTTGAGGCTTCCCCTCATTCCCCTTGGGACTGCCAGGGAAATCAGACTCTCTTCAAATGCTTCATACACTCGAAGCAGAAAAACTGCTACAGGAAAGGGAACAAATCCCTGGAATAAATCCTCCTCTCAGCCAGGTAAAACTCACTGAGAGCCATAAGTCTCACTGCAAGGTGGCTTCTCAGTGGCATGGAAAAAAGCAAGGCAAAGCCACCACCTGTGCTGTGTCACAACTGTGGTTCCTCAGGGTGCAACACTTCCTACAGCAGCCTCCACTTCTCCCTGAGGTGTCTGCCCATCACCTACCTGGTGGCTGTAGCTCTCAGAGGCACATCCTAGCAAACTTTATGCCCCCTGAGCACTGCAGCACAGCCACACCAGGAGGCACCTCACTTACCTCCCTGCACATTTACACTTGCTACCACCCACCACATCAGCTACTTTGGCCATAACAAACAAGAAGGCAGTCACAGACGAAAGTAACCCACCTGCAATATGGTCTTGGAGACCACTGCTCTGCCTTGACCTGCTGGACCAAGCCTCTTTGCACCCTTGGCCAGCCTCTGCTGCTGCTCGTCAGCAATCCCATGGGGATCAGGTTCAGGAGAGGAAGGAGCTGTGTCACCAATAAAGGGAGGGTGAAAGAAGCCCAAATGATCAAGTAGGCTGGAACCCCTCTTGCTTGCAGTGCAGAGCTGGTAAGCGGTGAGCTGGTTGAAACAAAGCATTGTCTCCTTTTCCTACATCTGCCCTAATTAGGATTGCGCTGTACCTCATAGCTCTTAATCAGAGAGGATACAGTCTTCTGCCAAGCAACTGCATGATACCAATGGTCTGCTATTAAACCAAAAATACTCTGCGTTTTGCAGTGTGCATGTAGAGGGGGGAGACTGCTCTGCTACTGTGCGTGCAGCAGATTTGGCTGGGAGAAACCCCCTTTTTGGGCATTCAGTATTTCATTTTAGGACACAAGTTTCACTTCCTGAGGTCTTTATATTCTCTGGGATCTCCTCTTCCTCTTGATGCTTTTTGGCAGGCACCATCTTTGCTTCAGCTTTTTGAGTTCATTGTCAACTTGGCTTTTGATCCTCTGTTTATTCCTCTGCCTTCTATAAGGAGACTTCAGTTACACCTTGGACTGCAGAAGCAATCCTGTGTTGAGCAACTTACCTCTCTGTCCTCGTTTGTTCGTTTGTATTGTACTCAACATTTCTGCCTGTTTCTTCGCCCTCCCATGTGGCCACGCAGAGCCAGAACTACAGGTATTGAATGCTCTCCTTTACAATACTCCGTTTGCCTCTCTCACTGATGTTAACTTCCCTGTCACCTCCTTTTGCATTTCCACTGTCAGATTTTATTTCTCTCTCCTGACTTTTCATCACCCTTGCTTATTGCTGGAAACTGATGAGCATTTTCTTCCTTTCCAACACTTTATTTGTTTTTCTTCCTGTGCTTCCTGCAATGTCCTTTGCCCAGGCATTTATTAACTCTTGCTTTGCTCTTTGCTGATTTCTGCTATCTGCTCTGGAAGGACTGCACACAGCCTGCCTCTAGCTGCACCATCTCTCCCCTTCTTCTCAGACACATCACTCCCCGTGTTAAACCCCCAGATTCTCACTGGCACCCCAGGGATAAGGTCAAGTCTCTTTTGCCTCTCTCTTTGAAGCTCCACACAGCTCCCTTCCAGCCAACTTCCTTGCTTTTGCTTTGTCTCATTCCTTGTCCCATTTGAATACCTCAGGGCTGGTTTCTCATGGCTGTCCTGATGCGCACTACATTCTTCAACACCTAATATACTTAAAGAGCCTTTTTGGTCTTAAGGCTTGGAAGCTTACCTTCAAAGAGAAGTCTGGTATCCCTGCTTCTTAATATTGCTTCAGGAGAGGGACCTTTAGGGAAGATGTACCTATAAGAAAAACATAGAATATAGTGTGACTTACATTGTAAATGCCAAACATTCAAAACCACAGCTTTCCCATATTGGAGGTCCATACCATTTTAGTTTTGCCTCAGACACTGAGTAAGAGCACGGTTAAACCTCCACTTTGTACTCACTTTGTGCTGCTAATTATTCATAAGAGAAACATTGCTGTGCTTCCCATAGCTTCACTCCAGCTGCTAGCATAGCCATCTCCATTGCCCTCGCAGGGAAAGGGGCCCCACTCTGTTACAGCTAACAGTTCCTATTTTTTAATGGCGATTACTATTCAGCTAAACCAGAAGCCTGAGGAAAAGCAATTTTAGGTTCACTTCCTAGATAAGAAAGAAAATTCCTTCCTGTTACTGATTCCATAAAGGAGAATGAGCTAACCTGCAGAGTCTGATAAAGTCAGCCCTGTATTTCAGCTCTGGCTGTGGGCTATGTTAGCACAGAAGACAGGCAGTTCGCAAGGGTTTAATGCAAGAGATATAGAAGAAAGAAAATGATTTGGTTCTCCCATTTCCCTGAGGGGAACCGTATTTGTTTTCCAGTACTGAGACTGCAGTGATACTCTTCATGATCCCTCTGCAAAAACTGTAATGCATAGCTTGCTGGGTAAGCCACTTGGGAGCAAAAGCATCAAAGATTTCAGGCTCTTCTGGTCAGCCTCAAGGTCTTTTTTACCACTGACTGGTGTTCCCACAGCCATAGATTTTTATCACGGAAGGTGGTGGAGACCGTGGTTTGTTTCTCCACTGGCACAGCCCGGTGTTCCCCATTGGCTGGGCATGCAGACCAGGGTGGCTCCTGATGCTTTGTCTGCCTGGCTGTGCTGGCATGCACAGGTTGAAGGTCTGGGTTTGACAAATGAACTACAGTATTAACTCATGCCTATACCTGCAAGATCATGGGCATGAATGTTACTCTGAGCATCCCCCTGGGTCCCCAGGTGTCTCACATCGTAACTAGTTTTTGGAAAGCATGCATTCTGCCCCCTTGCTGTCACTGATGCTTGTGTCAGTGTTTGTTTTACTTTACTTTGAGCTTAATAACTGGCAAATCCTGGAGTGGCAGCTGGACCAATTCGCCATGCACCCAGGCAGCAAGGGGGATGCTGCTGAACAGCAGTACATTGCTGTCAGCGTGATGGCTTGTTTGAAAGGCGATGACAAGTGGTACAAGAGTGGGAAATGTGTTTTCCAGATACCTAGACTTAACCACTTTCCCTTCTTTTTCTTTCAGGTTTTCTTTCCTCATAAGTATGCTGAGTACATCAATACACACAAACTCAAATGCAGCGAGTATCCTTGTTCGCCAGACTTTGCACAGACAAACCCTCAGGTCATTCTTTTTTAAGTACTTTTTTCTTTCACAAAGATGAAGGGAAAATGTTCCCATGTATGGGTTTTGCAGGAAACGGGAAGTGGGTGCCAGCGACCAGGGCTGTGACCTGTCAGACCTCGACATCTAATGTAACGTGATCTCGTGGCACTTGGGAGAAAAAAGGGAAGAGAAGTCTGGCCCTGGGACTGCAAATCACAGGCTGTGATGACAAGAGGGGGCCTAATAAAACTCACCACCCTTCACTCTTAAATGAAATGACTGAGGAGGGTGAGTGGGGAAAGGATAATTTACTGCCTAGAGATATCCTGGGGTATCACTTTCCTAGAAATGCCTTTCGCTGGCCTGTAAAGCTTCAGTGATGGAAAATGTGAATACAGCTTTGAGCAGTTAAGGTCTTTATTTGAATTAATTATAACAGCTATAATAAGATTTAAACAGTGGAAGATGGGGAAAAGAAGGCCTTGGATTGCCCCGATCCTGTTTTGTCACATCATACCCCTACTGCCACCTTCCTGAAGGACATTTGTGCTGACAGAAAGGAAAGGCTGGGATGTCCTGATGGATCAGATGACATGGATGGCATAAGTATATGATGCCATTGAAAAACATGGCATTGCTCTAGGTCTTCTCTGACCACTCATTTCAGACTTTATGTTGTGGAAGCCACAGGGGTGAGTGAATTTTACTGAACAATGCTGCTATTTGTTGGCAAGTTGGTCTGCTTTTGCAGTGACTGTGATCAAAATAAATTGGCTTTAAGATATGCACCTGCAGGGATGGATACTTGCTAAATGAACTCATTTGATGGGAATGGGTGCAAAGTCCAAAAGCAGCTTGACATGCCAGGGCCCAGGGGTGCTGCCGGCTTGCTGTTGGAGGAGTTGTTTGATCACTTCCATTTTCATTGTTTCATTTTGTTGGGTTTTGGAGGTTTCTACTATAATTTTTAAACAAAACCAAACCCACAGTAGTAGACAAACTTTGGGAGAAAATCAGCTGATATAGGCAAATATTGTACTTACATGTACAGATGTACTGACACCACTTTGTAACTGGAAAAGCAAGTTACAAGCCACAAAATCATGAGTCCCCACACAAGACTCTGTGCAAACTTCTTTGTATCTGAGCTGGAAATAGAGTTTTTTTCCAGGGGATTTCGATAACTCTACATGTAGAATATTTATAATTAAATTAAATATAAGGGAAGATGGAAAGTAAAATTAATTAAGAGTTGTTTTGTTTGTTTGATCTTACTAGACGTTTAAGCTCAATTCTTATTCAATCTTTAGGCACAGATTCTGGTTTGTTTAATCTATCTGTCTGCTTATGATTGTATTTCTGGTAGGGTGAACACCAAAGAATAAATGAAAGATAATGAAATAAACAGAGCCAAGTGTGGCTGTGCCCTAGAGCTGTCCCATCTCAATATAGGAGTCTGTGTTTCATCTCTGCAAAGCAGAGATCGCAGGACTCAGCTGGCACCAATAAAGAGGTATCACACTGTGAGAGAGAGATGTTGCTCTGCTGGGCTCCCGTCAGCCCCTAGCTCCCAGCGTAGGGGTGAGGGTGGAGAACTGCATCTCTGTGGATCATTTACATCCTGGATGTATCCAGTATAAACCCACTCACTGCATCCCATTGAAGTGAAGCTGCAGAGCTTTTTGCATGCTTCAGGAATAAAAGCTGGCTAGTTTTATGGCTGTGTTTGGTACAGCAAGCAGGGCAGCTGTTAAAAGCACAACTGGTTTCTAAAGCACCTGTTAAAATCTACCCTCAGGAAGCTACAGCGCCACTGCTGCCTCCTCTCCCACATGGTTGTCCCTCTACTCCTCCTCCTCCCTCACCTCTGCAGTGCCCTTTGAGCCCATTCTCAGCCCTCCCTGGACCTGCCTTCCAGTCAGTACAAGCCAGGTAGTCCACATGGTAGGAAATATCTATCTATACATACATCTCACAGTCTCATGGAAGTAGGAATGTTGCTCATCCGCTCACCCATCCTCTTGTGACAAGTGACACTTGGTTGGATTGCTTCTGCTTCCTATGCTTGGCAGTCTCTGCTCCTAGGAAAGCCTGAGGAATGGGAAAGTCGAGGTGTCTACCATGCCGTGCTGGTCCCTGACAGGGCTTCCCTCTGTACTCTTCAGGTCCACAAAACAAGTTGCCTCTGCTTGTATGGCTGTTCACAGCACCTTTGCACTGTGCCTAAGCAGATCCCAGTGTAGATTTCTGTGCACAGTTTAGCCGAGGCAAAGTACTGTGGACTTTTCCTTCAAATCCAGATTGAGGGAAAAGGGTTGAGGGCTTTCACACTCTAAAAATGTTCATCTCAGACTGAGCCAAAGTTTTCAAAATGACACCTTTGTGGATTTTGTTCTCTATATCAAATATGGATCTTGTGGATTTTTGTGCTGCTGCAGTCTAAAAACAGTATTTTCTTTCAACTCTATGCACATTTATTCTCAATATACTTTTTTCCCCACAAAATTCCTGAGAAGCAGCAGCAGAGTGTGTTACATGCATTTTACAAATGGAAAAATAAATGCCGTCTGGTTCGCTATAGCCTTGAAACAGCACTGTAGTAATCATAATAACTTTCCCATCCCCCATTTAACTTAGTTATATGTAAAGAAAATCCTACTTCTTCCCACATGAAAAGCACATTAATTTTAGCCAAAAGCCACCTTCACATCTGGTATCTTCCTGATACTAGCAAAAAAGAATAGAGACATAACCTTTGTCTGTTGTCTTGTTTACTAATAGGGGGTATTCAGGGTTAAGGGAATCATGGATATCTAAACAGGGAGAGAGAAGAAAGCAACAAGCTTAAAGAATACATTTTCATCATACCAAAAAGTAAAAGGCAATAAGAAACTGACCTGGCAAATGCTTACTCATGGAGTGAATGTGATCAGGGTGGGATGCAGCCTGGAAGAGTCCCCATGAAAGACCAGAGTTTTCTTCAGTGGATACGGCCCTTGTTGCAATAGATAAGTTAAGAGAAAGTATTTCAGTGTAGCAAGCAGTGACTGAATAGAGATTCATATTCTCAGAGGATGAGCACCTAAGTATGTGCCTAACAGGACTTCACTAAATTATTCAAACATCTCCTAAATCTGTGATATTATACCAGAAATCACATGAGCCCAAGATCTTTTACAAGATCTTCAGCACATCCTGCTTTGGGCTGGGCCTTAAAAAATACCTGGAAAACAGCCCCTCACACAAGCTTTTTGCTTTCCACTTCTGGCTGTAAACCAAAAGGGTAGCAGCCGCTTTATGTTTGAACTAAAAGTAAACTGGAGCAAAGCAGAAGTCCTCGGCAGTTTGGGTTTGTGTTGATCAGCTAGGTTGGTGCTGTTGGTGATTTCTGGAACATAAGATTCTATTTCATAATATATTAATATGAATTTTCTTTGAAAATTAACAGGATTCTTTCTGTCTACTATATTATTACCATTAATATTTAGTGTTGAAAGTGCTCTTTGGAAGTGTTGTTATTATTATATTTTTTCAAGCACTTAATCCCATACATTGCATAGGGGAACGTATCCCTCTCTCCGTCTGGATATCTGTGCTCTACAGTGGAAATGCCAGAGCTGCTTAGAAATGCAAGGCTCCTGCAGCTCTTTTCAAGGGGTGGTATCCAAGTGTTGCCAGGGTGGAATTAATAACTAGTTAAACGTTAACCCGGGGCTTGGTTCCATCATTTTATAATGTGTAACCTGCTGCAAGTAAATGATAAACTGTTCTGGGTGCAGCCCTGATTGCCAAATGCTTATATTTCATGTTGTTACTGTTTAGAGGAAAAGCAAACAACTGCCATTTGAAAACAGGTAAGCAGAAAACATGCTGTGTACTGGTTTGTTGCTCTCCAGAAAAGGGAAGAAGATAGATAGTCATTGTACTGGAAACAATATTGGCCAGTTCAAGATTTTCTATATGGTTTTAAGACAACAGTACATGGTGAGATAAAGCTACATGCCGTTGTAGGACAGAGCCTGTAAGGCACTACCTCTCATTCCTTAAATCATACCAGTCTTTCCCCTTCTTATCCTCCTCGCTGCTTGCCCTCCAGCCCCCAGTGTGAAGTGTTAAAAACTTGAGCACAGAGCCTAGAGCTGTCTACAGCTGGGGCTGGCCAATCCGAAGTGCCAGGCTCCGAAACCCACCACCTATCTCTCCTGCTCACAGAGCAGCCAAGCGCACTGGGTACTACTGGGCTCCCACACCACACTGCACTGGGAAGAGTCCATGCGTGTTTGGACTTGATGCGCTGGTCCATCAAATGTGCTATGTTATGATGCACTGTGGTAACTCTGACATCCTACACCCTCACTGAGTTCCTGAATTGGTGGAGGCAGAGGACAAAGGAAGCCTGGCTTCTGTTTGTCCTCTTGAGTTAAAAAGTGCAACGAGATTCAGGAAAAGGTTAAATACAGAGAGGAGGCATTTTGCAGTTATGCTGACCAGGACAGATGCTGCAATAGCCATTAATCTCCATGTTCCAGGCTGGAAGCTCATCATGTGCTGAAGTCACTGTCTGGCCTCCCTGAGCCCTGTGGACAATTGTGCAATCATCATCCGTGTTCATCATCTGAGGTGAGAGGGGAGGGCGTCACCTTCCTCTGAAGCATCCGGCGCCAGCTCCGGTCAGCGGCAGGATGCTGGCTGCAGTGGACATGGATGTGCTCCAGTATGGCAAGAGTTATACAGCCTCCACTGAGTTAAACCAGCAGATGCAGCCAGATGTCACCTCTAGCCAGGTTTACCCCTTTCACGTGCACACACGCCACACTTACCAGCACCCATCACCTTCCCCAGCCCCTGAAAAGTCCCATCTTTAGACAGTTTCTCCCCAACCTGGGGGCCCTACCCTGCTTCCTGCAGTCACCAGTGTGTATTTGTCGCCATTATATCCCATGGGTTTGTGATCTTCAGTATTTAGAGACTTCAAGATGCAAGGTCAGGAAAGAGGATGTAGCAGCTGCAGAAAATAGTACATGATTCAGCACTGCTGACAGGTGCTTGCTTTCTCACCTAAATCTGAAATGACTTCATCACTCTTTAATATGAAGAGGTCTTATGCATTTCATTATTAGGGTTCTTCTTTTTCCTTTGTGTGTGTGCACTTTTCTGCTGTCCTCTCCCACCCCTGTTCCTCTCTCTACCTCACATCAGTGTCCACTGCACACTTCCTCTGTCACTTTTATAAGCTGCCAGAAGGGAAGTGACCTGGTTACACGTCCAGCTCTGCAAGCTGCCTCAGCAATGCTTTTCCTCCTTCTCTGCAGCAGCCCTGGGCGAGCAGAATGTCCTCAGCCTGTCAGCACATTTGAAGGGTACGGTCTGCTCCCTGAAGGTGCAGGGAGAGTATGGTCTGCACCACAGTTCATCACCACAGTTCACAGAGCTGACACCGGCACTCAGTGACTTGTGACAACCCTGTTACAAAGCATGTAGTCACTGACTTCAGGCAGAAGCCATGGGATAGGGTTATACTATTATTACTACTGATATTGTTGTTGTGATTGCAATAAGTATGAGCTGCTGACAGTAGATGCCTCTCTGGAAATAACTCATCAATCATGAGAGCTGCCCACAGGAGGAGCCGCCCAGAGCCCTGATCCAGCAGCACTTACGCAGCAGGATGCCCGTGTTATCAGTGAGGAAATCCACACGCTTGACTCTACATACGCAAGTGTCCTCACTAGTTCCTGAAGGCAGCAAAAAGAGAAAGTTCTACCCATCCTTACTCAGTTTGCTGCAGAAAGATGTTCTTGTTTGTTTCTGCCCTTCTAAGTGGTGAAAGAGTCAGCTTGCCCTCACTGAGATTCAAACTGACCCTCCAGCAGTCCCTCTCAAATGTTATTTTCTTTATTATATCTCTTTTATTTTCAAATGTTTTGGGTATATAAATGCCTGTAATAAACTCTACTCCTGGATCCTTATGGTTACATGTGAAACCAAGGACTCTAATGTAACAGTTAAGATTTTAGGAGATTTCTTACCACCACCCTAATATCTTGGATGTTAGAAAAGTAAAAGCTTACCATCCAGTCTGTTCCATGACCAGTCTAGGTCTAACCACCTGGAGTTTAATAGAGCATCACTTGAGAAAACTGCCTGAAACAGTAAAAATACAATGATCATTTTTCTGGATTTGTACCTAAGTTTTCCACTGTTCTATTTTATTTCCATGACTTCCAATATTCTTATCCTTTTTTTTTCCCAGATTTATAGCATGGAGCTAGGCAAACGCATCTCAAGGAAATTCAACTTAAGGACTCAGAGATAAAATAGAGAAAGCTTTATGATTATCCTATTTTTATAAGGTCCTTGTTCCGTGTTAGAAGAAAAGTAGTTCCAAACACTGCTTGTTAGTTTATGAGATGCTTGCAAGAAAGTCTCACTTTGAGCCACTACAAATGGTAAAATACCTCTAACGTGCCAAGAGATCCAGAAGGCTTCTGGGGCTGGATGCTAACTGGGCAGCATCAGCACTGTGCCACCAGTGAAAGCAGAGGCACTTCATATGGCCTCAGGATTCATTGGAGAAATGTATGAAGCTCAATACAGATGGTAAAGTATAAAGCAACCTCATTTCCTCAGGCAAAGGGAAATGCCAATGAAAATTATCTGCCTGTGAGGAGGAACAAGATAAGAAAGAGAACTGTTTTCTAGAAGCGCATTAAATATTTCACTCCCAAGTGACATACAGGAATATGAACAGGCATATGTTTATGAAATCAAGTATGGAAATTTCTACTTAAGACCTGTAGATACAATTCAAACCTGAATGTAGACAGTTGGGGTCTTTCTGGGTCAACAGGCTCTGCAGGCAATTGCTGGGGAAAGGATGCTGAAGCATCCCTGATCACTCACGCAGCTGCATGGGTTCACTACTGTGTATCCATGTATGCACAGAGGTGCCCCACAGCTGGTCAGAATGTTGCATGCCAATCCCTGGCTCTGCTGAGAGAAAATCCCACCTCTGCTGGCATACAGCCCGAGCTAGAGATTTGTTGCCATACAGATTGTTGCCTTAGAATTAACTTCCCTCTCTTCTCCCTGCGCTCTTGGCTAACATGTCCTCTCAAAAGAGTTGATTTCCCTCAATGTTCCGTTTGGGAACAAAGCTTTTAGCATCTTCACAGTGTGAGGTGTGCTGAACATGTTGGTGCTGTGGAGCATGTGCCCGTCTCTGTGTGACTGTGGGAAGGAAGGGGGAGAGAGTAGGTGCTAGCAAGCAAAGAAGGTCTTTCTGTGCTGGGAAGCAGATCCACATTATAACTTGAGGTGTGTTGAGTTTGCTATCAATTCCTTTCTAAGAGAGGAGGTTGTCTGCACACGTTTGCCTTGTGTGACTTGCTCTTTTGACCATGGGTTTATAGAGTGAGTTTGAAAAGCATAAGGTCTTTCTATTTCCTGAGCAGGAGTGAAGCACAGTACTGCCCACCTGCTTCTCTGCCACTAGTAGCTCTTGAATTGAAAGCAGAAAGAAGAACCAAGGAGACCACCAGGCCAGGCACCGGGATGGAAGTGTCAGTCTTGGGCCACAGATCACGATGGACACCAGCCTGCCTACTGTCCCATGCCACCTGCCCTTGCGTCTGCCCAAGCCCCTTCCCCTATCCCCCAGAACCACACTTCTTCTGTCTTATTTACAGTCCTTGAGGACAGAGGCTTTGTCCTGTGGTCTGTAATAAAGCTGGGTTTATTGTTCTTTCTCAGTTCTGCATTATAATCTTCTCTGACCCCTTGGCAGCCACACTCAATTCCCTAGGGGCCTTTGCACGTTATATTGGAAGTTTACAAGCCAGTATCATTTTTTTTCTTTCTTTTAAAGAAGGTAGATGCTATCTACTGACTACAGGCATTGCTATAATCCTCTCTAAATACCATCAAGTCGCTATTTCCAGCAGTAATGCACATCTAGTTAATCCACTTTGATATCGCTTTTTCAGTGTGAAGGCTATTTTGTGTAGTAAACGTTACAAATGTTGTTGTTACCCTTGATGATTAAATCCACGAACCATTCAACTCAGCTTTTCCTTTCAGTGGTTTGACTTTCCATGCCTAAGTTTTCCTTTTCTTGGCATTTACATCGTATCACTGACTGAGCTCAGCGGGAATGGGAGGTGCTGGCTGACCCATAGCACAAAGCACTGTCTTGGTCTGCAGATTGTCATTATTGAAGTGACTATAAATATCCTTTCGAAGTTTCTCAGTTTGCTACACACTATGGTTTCCCTGGCTTGAACATGCAGTGTATATGATCCCACATTTGAGATGATACTAGAAAAAGCAAACAAGATATACTTTTATATATATATTAGACCCTTTAATTAATATAGGATCTTTTCCAGAGAAATAATAGTGAGACTGACAAGCAAGTAGAATTTTTGAGATTGTAAAGAGCTTTATTTAGGGACCTGGATTTCTCCCAACAGGATACTTCCAGCATCCTTTCCCAAGCAACTTCTAATTAATTAAAGTTCCCCACTACAACAAGTTCTGGAGCTGTGCATGATTTTGACAGTTGCTAACAAATTCATCTATGTGATTTTCCTTGCTAGCAGCAATATTAGCCTTGCTCTGTGGCCGTGCCTGGTACTTTTCACCATCAGCCACCATTTAGACACTTTCCTCACTAAGCTGAGTATGCAGCTCCATGGACACAGTTACAAATGAAGCCTGGTTCCATAGGATCACAGAGTGGTTTAGGTGGGAAGAGATGTTTGGAGGTCCCTGCTCCAACTGCCTGGGCCAAGCAGGGATTACTTGAAGGCCAGATCAAGGCCTCAGGACATCTAGCTGAGTTTTGAAACCCTCTGTGAACGGACAGCGTGCAGCATCCATGCTTCCCCGCTCTGTCTATGAATTGGTTTTCCTACAGATCTGTTTGTCATGATTGTTTGAAACTGGTGACTGGGAATGCATCAGCTGCAAACAAAGCTTTCCAAGTGCTTGGGGACAGGATAAGGCCTTCATAGCACCACCACTCTCTCCCTTGGCTTCTCTGAAGCCTGCTGAGGGCTGAGCTCAAGTTTCCGTCAAATCACTTATGGGAGTCACATGCTGGGTCTCCCTTAGGCTGTACACTGTTGAGGATGAAACTTATTGTCACAGTCACCTTTGTTATCTGACCTCTCTGCTAAATTTTGTTCTGATAGAACAGTGGCTTCACAGATTACCAAAGGCACACACACATTTGTACGCACACACACATCTGTATGCACACGCACATCTGTATGCACACACAGACACGTTCACAAGTACACAGGTGTAGAAATCTCTGCAGAAAACAATATGTTAAAATTTTCACAAGATTTTGGGATAAAAACTATTAACACACATTTTTAAGCAGTCTCATGTGCTTAGGTATTAGCTATGTGTTCATAGTATTTGCCTTAGAGCGCTTCACTATTTTCCACTTGGAGACAGGGAGATCCTTGTCAGGCAAAATATCGCTGGCAAGACATCTCGGCATCCCCACTTGCAGCGGCACAGTCCTGTCACCAGGTGAGATAATTTCACTCAGGGCAGCACAGAGATGGTTTGATGCCTGTAGGCCACTGACAAGCAAAACCCCAGGAAGAGCTGGGCAGGGGGCACCCATTGGAGCCCAGCCTGGTCCCTGCTGATGCAAGCCGTGAAAGCTGTCTGTTTAGTGCAGCTCCCAGCTTGATCCTGGAAGAGAGGGGAGCAGAACAACATCTTTGCACTCACCTTGCTCACCTGTGCAGGGAAAACACCTGAGTGGAGGGGTCTGCCCTTGTCACCAAACCACAGGTAGCAGGTAGGCTGAGCACTGCTGAGGAAAGGAGACATTTTTCTGCTCAGCAGAGCAAAACCAGGGCACAAACTAGCTCTCTGCAAGCAGAGACAGGCACTGAATTCACTGGATAATCTGCTGCAAATTATTTGCCTAGCTCTATTAATTAATGTTTGTGAAGCTCTTGAAGGGTTAAATGCCCTTGAGCCATCGTTCACCTAAGCTTTGCCCCCAAATGACATCAATTAAAAAATCCCTAATGGAGGTGGTAGCAGCAGCAGCACTGAATTTTCAAACCCTCCTAAGGCAAGAAAACATTATTTTCCCTTCATTTTATGGTCTGTTGAATCTTCTGTTTTTCTTCTTGTATAGCAGGAATAATGTTCGTGGCCTTGGAGTATTCTTGTGGTTCTCCAAATGTCTCAGATTTAATTTGGCATCTTTCACACACAAAAAATTTATTGCCTCGTATACTCCTTTGCTGTGAATTTTGTCCCTTCCCCAGCGTTGTGGAGGGGTCCTGGAGCCTAACAATGGTCCACAGAGCTGTTTCTCAGCTGGTGAGGAGCCCTGCCTTGTGCCTTGGCAGGCACGGATCACACAAGAAGTCAGTCCCTGATGGGGAGAAGAGGTCAGCCCGGACCTTTGACATTGGCCTGAGCTCCAATCACCCATCTCAGAAAGCAAATGAAAAAACATAATAAGATGCACACAGGCTTTTTGTTGCCAAGTCCAAAACCCAACATGTAAGAAAGAGCTTTGTGAACAGGGAGGTCTCCACAGTGCAAAGCACTCTAGGGCAGGCGGCAGGGACCAGAATTGTTCTGGCTGATGGTGCTCACTCTTTGGCTGGGGATCAGCAGAATGGCCTGGGGTCAGGTCTTAGTGGTTTGGGTACCAGTTCTCCAAATAGAACGTGCTTGTATTGTACAAAAACAATAATAAAAGATATCCAGGCTGTTCCAGATGCAGGGGCTCCCGCCTGTCACCCTGATGGACTGAGATTCAGATCCATGAATTAAATTTCCCTCTGTAGAACAGCTGCAACAGCTTTCTGTCATATGGCCCAACAGTGTCTGATATAGGCCACTGATATATCTATAACAATTTTGCCATGTACCTGAAGATACTGCAGATTTTTTATATTTTAGCTTATTTTCTTATTATGTGCCTGAATTTAAGGGAGCCACACAACTCTGCAAGTGTTTCGCTTCAGGCAATTCCATTTGGGCAGCTTGCGAAGAGGAATAACTGAGATGATTCTATTTCCAGATTGGAATCAGGTCAGATAGCTATCACCTCCCTTCCTCTGCCTGACCTGTAGTTCCCAACCCCACCATCGGTTCTTGCAGTGACAGGCAATGTCCTTCACACATTGCTGAGCCATGTGAAACAGCAGGGGAAAGGCTTCCTGCAATGGACTGGATTTCCATTTCCAAGTGCAGTACCCGGCACTGAGGATGCAGTAGAGCACACCACGCCTTGCCTTTCCTAAGCTCCCCGCCCAAGGTCGCTGCTGCCAAACTCTGTGCTCTCATCGGATACGTGAAGGAAAAGCTGGCCTCTTCCTGACCTCTGGCCACATGGACATTAACTGCAACCAGGGACTGTACCTGGAGATGCATGTGTTCATCCAGCATGCAGGGAGCAAAGCCCAGCATCCGTACTGTCTACTGCTGGCTCCAGGCTGTCCTGTCCCCGCCATGAAGGAGACTATCCCTGGAGAGACCATCCATCTCTGTGGATCAGGCAGGCCATCTGCTGCTGCTCCTGTTCATGTCTCATCTGGGTAAAGAGCAAAGGGTGCACCCTGGGAGGCAGTCATGTTAACCAAGACATGTCCTGTCTTGGAGGCAAATTACAGGTGTGCAAGTGAGAAAGTAAAATAGTGGCTATGGATAGTGCTAATGGCCAATAATCAATCCATAAGTCACTAAATAGTACATCAGTCCCTGTACTGGTGGAAAACTGCAATGGGGGTTTCTGTCTCCATGCACAGCCTATGCTTTACAGAAGACTCAGCTGAGCCGTTTCTTGCCTCAAGGGCACCAAGTTCAGCTGTGGATCAGGGCTGCTCTGAGCCTGGGCTGAGGTCTGACCCAGGAGGTACAGTGACATGTGTAGTGGGTGCATCCACACACCACATTTGCTTTGTGCTGTGACTCAGGACATTTATCATAGGCAGCTGTTGTCAGAGGGCTTTTGTTACCACCATGGATCACTGCAGAAGGTTATTTCTGATGGGAGCGTCAGATGAAGCCACACCAGAAACAGCACCTCAAAAGCTGAGATAGCCACTCTGCTTCATGGATCTTCATTTCTATTGCATGAAAAATGCCCCTTCCACCAACTACCTCCTTTAAAGGTCCATCTTCCAGTATCCTCTTTATCCTGTAGCCTTATGCAGTCAGAAATGTGTTTTCCCAACCCTTCTGCCTTTTTGCTTTGCTCTGCAGGTCCAGAATGGCCATCATCAACTGTGATGCAGAAGTGAAGTATAGCAGAATCACCTCAGGGCTGAAGGGGCACAGCCTGTGATCCATCAGTCTCAGCAGCAGCAATGTCACAGCTACATCTACCCTCTAACCTGGCAGTATTCTCACCTGGGCACCATGAGCCCTTACAACCCAGGCAGAAGCTCCAGCCCTTCTCTCCCTTGAGCAAACACAACCAGAAAGAGAGCAGTCTGAATCTCCTCTCCTTTGCACACAAGGCTGGTGAGTGTGTACATGTGCGTGCGTTAGCTCAAGGACAGGATGGATTAATTACGTGATGATGGGAGAGAGAATGCTCTCAGGGCTCTGGGCCTGCCCCCTACCAGATTTTACTGGCATTTTCTGCACATTTCTATTAGCTCAGTGGGCACAACTTGTATGCAAACAAGTACAATAAAGCTCAGTTATTGTTTGGTATGATGGGAGCCTGGGATTCTTTCTATTTTTTTTTCACAAGCATTGTTTCTATTTGTCATTAAGGCTCACTTTCTAATCTGTCTTTGTTGGTTGGTCTTTTTTGATATTGTCGTTTGCATGCAGCCAGAGCTCTCTGGCCTGAAGAGGCATTTAAGGCCAACTGAGGTTTTTCGGGTTTTCTCTTTTGCTTTTCTTTTCAAACAAGACAACCAGAAAAGACAGGGGAGAAAAGCACTTGCAAAGAAAGACAAACATATAATTAGCAAAACTAAATACATCATTATTTGATGGTTTTCATGCATGTTACTGTTTCAACTGCTCATGAATTGTTTCATCCAGATTGTAAAATGTTCATATTTATATGTTACTCAGAAAGAGATGTGATGCTCTGGAGAGGCTAATTCTTGGTTTGCAGATTGTTTACAAGCTGTCAATTGCAATTTGAATATATTTGCAATTCATAGGGCTGATAAATAACGTAAGTCACATGGCATAGTTTCTGCTCCTGAGCTGTAGTACATCACTGTGTAAGTAACACCAAGGTAGGCAAGCATTTGTCTCCCCATCTGCCTCTCAAATCGCACATTTAATGGAGCAAGCAAACATAATACCCAAGAGTACCTCTGGGATCTCGTAGTAGTATTCTGCCCTGCCTGACTCCCTGGAAAGCTCTGATCTCACGGCATTGTGTGTGGCCACCTTTTGCTGAGTACTCTCTCAGTTACAGCTCACACATTGAGCAGGATGAGTATTCTGTATGCTTTCTCTATATGGCACCTAGCACGCTGTGGGACAGCCAGCCAGAAAGGGACAAAAGGAAAACTATGCCATAGTGACCATATGCTTTGCCTGGGTGTGGATGACTGAGGACTCGGGGCGCTCTGGTTCATAATTCCAGACATGTGGGGGTGACTCTGTTCTCTGAGGGATGATTAATGAATACAATTATCAACACAATGCAATCTGCAAATTGCATTTTACAATAAAAATGCCAAATTCAGTGTTTACTTCTGGCTCCTATTTCTTTTTTTTTTTTTTCTTCATATTTGAAGTGAACTTTTGCAAGTGCTTTCATAAAAGAAGAGAGACTCTCTGAATATTCCTAGGTGGTGAGGTTGTAATTTCAAGCACTATAGCTGCCTTTCATTTTGTTTCTCCTTGGTATAAATTTTGTTAGATGGAATTGATCCCATTACTCACAGGGAATCATGCTAGAAAGTCCCTTCATTTCATCTCCTGGTGGAAACAAAATGCTGTCTCTTGTTCTTTTCCTAAAAACATGACTACTAAATTGCATTGTGTGTGGCTTGCATGATCATAAATATGTGTAGCCATTCTGAGCATCATAAATCAGTATTTTCAAATGGACACATTTCCCTGCCTTTACAATAGCTTAAGGTGATTTTCTGTCTTCACAATTTTTCCTGATTTTGAATACAAATCTCTTCTCCACAGTTTACCCTCATTACTTTCTATACCCTTGCACTATAAAACAAAAATTATACCCCTTTAAGGCTTCTCAGCTGTCGCTGGGTTTCCCCCCATTTTGTCTGATCTTTCCTGCTAGATGACATTTCTCTCCAAGATTGTCCTTGTGTTTTCTAGACTCTTTTTAGTTGGTTCACATCTTTCTTCAAGTCTAGTCTGCAAGACTCGACTGTATCAGTTAGGACCTGGATAGATTGGAACTATATCTTAATGTATCTCATATGTAATTGTCAACTTTATCTGTTCCTGTTAAGAAATTTGATATTTACACATGTATGACACTACCAAATAATTTGTGTTTGTGATGTGCTGTATACAGTGTCTTTAGCTGTAGAAATGTTTCCTCTCAGCTTGTGCAGATGATTCCTTTCAAATGACAATCACTTGTCTTTGTGTTTACTAAACTGCATCTATTTTATTCAGATTATTTTGCCAATTTCTTAAGGCCCATTTTAGGAGAAACTGATGATAGAGGAGATTGATAGATTGCTTTTCTGGGGTACGTATATGGATCATATAGTTTTTTGTTGCTCTCATTAATCTTCCCTGGTTGGACTTGCTGGCCTGTATGGGGTCTTGGGCATCAATCAGGTTAAGACAAGCTGGGGAGGTCGTGATCTGGGGGTCCCCTGGGGACACCCTCCCTGTGTCAAAAGGATGGGATGGCAAAGAGCAAAGACAGCTGAAGCCAAGGGTCTCTGGGTACTGAAAGAGAGGGTGGGAGAGTAACAAAAAAGGAAGTACACAAATCCTGAAGCAACAAACTCTCTAAAACGGGAGACATTCCTGTCACAGGAAGAATTACTTACTGCAATTTGTGATGCCAAATCACTTGCTTTAATAAGTGTTCTGTGTGGATGCAGAATATTTTTACAATAAGTAACCAGTTTGATACAATATCTCCATGCAGACCATCCCCAAGTCTTTCCCACTCTCATTATGTGAAGCTCTTTGAACTGTGTCAACCCACTATTAGAATTTGCCATGTGTACAGTGCCAATTGTTACCCTGAGGAATGGGATAGATGATGACATGCTTAGATAGTAATGCTTTAAATTAAGATTCCTGAATATGCCTCTGATGTACAGAGGTTAATTAAGAAGCTATTGTGAGCTGAATTAATACCATTTGCTTATTGAAAACATAAGTCATGAGAATTAACAACAAAGTCATAAATATATTTCCCTAAGGGCCAGATCCTTCAGCTCTTCCTCATTTGAGTAATCCTTACTCATGGGAGTAGTCCCATTGAATTAATTGAGACTACATGTATGAATTCATTTATCTATGACTAAGAAGTTGCATAGTTGGGTCCCACACAAGCATTAATCTAAAATGAATATGTTTTTAATGATAAATTGGTATTTAGATGGACTATAACGGTTGTTTACATCCCAACCTTGCTTTAATAAGGCTGGTTCAGTCTACCAAGTGAAAAAATCCAGCTTTTAATTAATAATCAAGTGACAGAGAAACAATGATTACAGATTAAAAGCAGAATTCTGACACAGACAAAAAACAAGTGTGAGGTTGCGTCAGGTCCATTACAATATATGCATTTTTTCTGATAGCTGAATGGAAAGCTAGTACGTTTTCACCACTGAATTGAGTATCATGATCCGAGCTAGTTCTGAGTGAGTTTGCTCCAGGACCAAAAGCAGGAAAGCCATGTGGGTGAGAGAGAGGGATGCTTAACCAGCAAGGTGACAACCCAGCTCATCCTGCTGTTCCAACTCAAGATACTCATACTATGGAGTATTGCACTCTGCCATGTAAAAATGGTACCTCCCACCCTGCTAGGTCAGGGTTCTCCTCATGCTCTTCTGCAACACCTTTATATTGTAGACATGCTAAGAGTCAGTGAACACCCCTAAAGCATATTCTGGCAACAACAAAGTTGTACTCTTCCTCTGGTGTTGTGAACAAGAAGAGATCACTCCGCTGTAGCTGTTTTATCTGAGTCTGCTGGCCGGCCCTGAACCATAGAATATTGAGTGTTTGGGAGGGAACAGAGGTCTCAGTCTTCTACAAGAACACCTTAGACTAACCTGCCTCCATCTGTTCCCTTGACAAAAAGCCTCAGTGTGGATACTTCCAAATGGCGCAAAAAGAGATGCTGTTCCCTCCCCTGCAGATTGAGTCATGCCTGAGATGCGACCATCGCTCACAGTCAGAGGCCAGAGCTTGGTGACTCCTAAGCAGACGAGTAGTTGTGGCATCACCTGATCCTGAAAATTCCATGCAACCTCTCTAGCTGGGGCCAGACACAGCACAGTTTCCTTTGTAACTCTAGTTGCAGATGTGCATGACTTCAGTGGAGACTCTTTTGATAAGAAAAAGTAGTGGGAGTTTCTTTTTCCAGACTTCAGTCTAGTCTATTTGGTGGAGAGGCAGAAAAGAACCTACTGGCTGTTGACAGAAACAGTTCATGTGGATGTCAATAGCCAGAAGGTTTTGCTTTCTCCCTCCCCACTTCTCCTTGATTATCTGCATTTTCCCAAATTTCACATTACACTCATCCTGGCTCCCCTTTTCAGTGCTTAAGAACTGCCCAAGGATGCACAGGGAATGGTTGTCCTTACACCATGTCCTCCAGACTAGAAGGAAGCACTATAATGAGTGTTTTCAGAGACTCTCCCTTCTTCAAGACTTCCAGATCAGGGTAAGGTTTTTTGAAAGATGAAGGAGCTGTGCAGAATAATACCAATGCCTCATTTAAAGACTGAAAAAAACCAAAGCAAACCAACCTCAAACCTTTAGCAATTTAACCACTTGAAATTGATATTAATACACACTTTCTGACAATTGATTTTCCACACTGGGAAAGTAAATTTAATTTATCGCTGCACATTTTGATTGTCTGATGTCCTTTAAATCCTGGAATCCATGTCAACCACCTAAGGGATGCAAACTCAATGATAAGTGAAAGCTAAGAAATTCCTGCAGTGATTTATAAGCATCTGTGATAAAAGGAAAGTTCTGATCTGGGGGAGACCGCTTACTCTTGGGCTTTTGTGACATTTATTTACTCATCCCCATTAGTTACTTACATTGCAAACAGTTTCTTTCAGAGGTACGTAATAAAAATAACACTTTAATATAGCAAATTAAATAATGGTAATAAAAGCTTCCTCACTGGCCTGGGAAGCTCTGTTATGGGCTAGGATTTGGTATCTTTGTATTTTTTTTTTATTTTGAAGAGCATAATTTTCATTCTTTTCTTTTTTTTTTTAGCTGAAGTCAGCTGTCACTTGGGAAAATCTGGACCTATGGAGAGCATATCCTGCCTGGTCCAGCCTTTCCCTGGGTTCCCATGGCTGTTTCCACTGGGGCAGGGAGAGAAGCGAGGATGTGGGTGCTGCTCAGCACGTGTGGTCCAGGGCTTTGCCTGACGATGGAGCCCCACGCATGCACAGCAGTGGGAGTGGGGACACTCACATCTTCCTTGGCAGAGGTCTCTTCCGCTTCTAGTGGAGAAGCAGCAAGGAAAAGAAAGGGCAGAAAGAACAGATGGGGCTGATGATATCAAAAGGAGGAGGAAAAAACATGGGAGGAGAATAATGAGTCGGAGAGGCTTTGTAGCCTATTTTTACAAGGATAACGGTCATACAATAAGACAAGACAAGACATAAATGTTGGCATTTGCATTCATCTGTGAGTTTAGCGCTAAGCAAAGGGTCTACTGGAGAAGCTGGACTGTCGGGAAATAATGCAGGAGCTAGGGTGTTTCTCTGTGCAGCTCAGGCACCCTTTTAGTGCTCTCTTAGGGTTTGCACCTCCTGGAAGCTGACAAGGTAGAAGTTAATGACAGCAGTTAACACGTTAGATCACCAGGTCATGCTGCCTTTGCTCCCTCTTCAACCCCCTTCACAGCAAGTAAACAGACAGGGCCTTAGACTGGAAATGTGTTCTCTGGTACTTCCGCAACACAAACAGTGCAGTAATGGAAAAACAGTCTGTTTATCCTCAGAGTGTTAGCAGATGGCAGATCCTTCCCACTCCCTCTCTCTGCTGCAAGCCAAGCTCCCCAGTGAGTCCCCGAGGCCATTGCTGGATGCAGACACTCTCCAAAGCCCCTCAGCGAGGTATGCGCAGGGCACAAATGAAGGTGAATCCCACACACTTCTCAGGGGCTTGTGCGGAAGCATTGACTACAAGGGAAAGGCTGCACAGGGATTACCTGCAGATATACACGCCCTAGCTAGAGTATTGCACAGATGGAACATGCTGCTGCAGAAAAGGAGCACTCTGGACTTCCTTTGCAGTAAGCCAGCAGCAGATATGTCTTTATGCTGTTCCAAGTGCCCCACAAGGCAGGGGGCAAATGGAGGAGCTCATACCTCCTCTGTGGGCCCCCACATCCCAGCTGGCACCAAATGCCCACCCTGGGACCACAGTTAGCACAGCCTGTCTCCCCTACTAGACAACAGGCAGCTCCATTTCAGATGTTTCTGAGAAGTGAGAGATAAGAGAAGAGGTGGTCATGGCCTTTCCCACACACCTTTGCTGCATCTCTAGAGCCCATAAGCACATGGTCTCTTCCCAACCCAGCAGAGTCGAATGCAAAGCCCTTCCTGGACACTTGGTGCCCCCCTCTTGTCAGAGGCTACAGCCCACTTCTCAGCTAGGCTGTTTGTGGGATCACTTCTCCACCCAGTGCATTCAAAATGCTGGTTTCCAAGTCTTCAGTCGTAACCAGAATAATGTGTGTTAGACAGGGCTCATACTACCCCCAGCTGAGAGGTCTGAGCCGCCGCGGTGAGATTCATGCCACCTCACCCCAGACATCTTCCTCCCTGTAAGGCCACGGTTTCTCAAAACTAGGTAACTGACACAGCCACAAGCAGGGCTCAAAAATCATCTGGGACAGGCTGGGGAGGGTAATCAGAGAACATGTACTAGATGGATGCCCGAGCTAACCTAATCCAGGACTGCAACAGGATCTGATTCTGTCTTCTGCAAGATATATCACTTATAATTTTGTTACACCTTTATTTTTCTCCATATAAACGTAAGGCTTAGGTCCACAGCCAATCCAGGAACACTGTTGATTTTACCTGTGGATCCACAGCATCTTGTGTTGTGAAGGTGGGGATTGATGAGTTCGTAAGATAGGACCCCCAAGTAAGGTAAGAATGAACTACCACAACAAGATGATTACTATCCTGCTGGAAGCCTTGACACTCAAATATCCCTAATGTATCTTTGTCTTTTGCTGTTCTGTGGTAGGATTCATTCTTCTGGAGCCTGAAAGGGCTTATGTACATTGTGT
>JANHGB010044753.1:0-10116 GCA_026283785.1 Coracopsis vasa
GGCCGCGCTCTCGGGCCTCTTCCCCGGCGGCCGCGTGGTGCGGCTGCACCCGGTCGTGCTCGCCTCCATCGTGGACAGCTTCGAGCGGCGCAACGAGGGCGCGGCGCGGGTCATCGGGACGCTGCTGGGTAAGAGCCGTCGACAGCGGGGCGAGCAGCCCACCTCCCCCAGGGTGCCCCTCTAACCGTGCTGCCCTCCCGCAGGGACTGTGGACAAGCACTCGGTGGAGGTCACTAACTGCTTCTCCGTCCCTCACAACGAGTCCGAAGATGAGGTACGGAGTGCGGGACACCCCGGGCGGGTGTGGCGGGCTGGACAAACCACCCGAGCTGCGCTGTAGAGCGGGCGGTGGGTCTCTCGGCGATTGCTGGGGAGCGGGGGTGTGTGCTGCCCATGTGCCCCCCTGATGGGGGCGTGAGGGCTTATAACCGCGTTGTCCGCCGTTAAGGGTTCTGCATCCCTATAACCAGCTGTCTTGGGCCTGTCCCATTTCTTAGGTGGCAGTCGATATGGAATTTGCCAAAAACATGTATGAGTTGCACAAGAAGGTGTCTCCTAGCGAGATCATCTTGGGCTGGTAAGTTCTCCTTCTGCAAGAACATGCAAGCAGTTCTGTTGGTCCCTTAACTAATTGAAATACATCATTCTCCTTGTCACAGGTTGAGAAGCAAAAGCACTAATGCTTGTGACAGTAAGATCTTGTAACTCTTGTTATAGAATCAGTTGTAAAGCTTTTGCAGTTCACAAGAGGAAGAGATGGTATTGGAGATGTACAGGATTTGGTTTTGTATCTATCTAGCAAAGATATCACAGAGGAGTGATGAGTTAGAGAATGCCTGCATGGCTTTGTTAGAAGGACATAGCCACCTGTAATACAGCCTGCACCATAGAAGACAACTGGTTAGAAAGAAAAGAGAACACAGAAGAGTGGTTTAAAGTACCAAAGGCCTCAGGAGGAATCAGTGAGAACAGCTGGAGCATGCAGAGAAGTTCTCTGCTGAGAAAAGGTGGGAGTATGTGTGTGTGGGATTCGAAGCAAGATCACTATGATGTGGGTGCCTGAGTGTGTGGATGGCTCTATTGTTCTTTTAATGCTCCCCTGTTCCTACAGGATAGCTCAGTTCTGTTCCTGTGGAGCAGACCTTAACAACCTTCTAATGGCACAGCAAAGTGCAGTCCTAATGACAGGAGTTTTCCTGTGAAGCTAATTGCAGAGCAGTTAAAGGAGCTAGATTAACGAGTTGTTCTTCCTGCAGAGAGATGCTTTGTGGAAGATCTACTTGGTTGGTCCAGATTTGTTTGGCATGCTTTGACTTACACAGAATTAAAGAGATGCTCAAGAACATAATGTCAGATAACTGAATCTTGGGTGTCTGATGTCAACTGTACCAGCTCTTTATGGCTGGTACTACAACACTGGTCTTGTGCATGTTTTTGCTGTGGGTATGTTCATTCTGTAATTCCTACAAACTGCAAATTCCTTAGTTAAAACACTTGTATTTAATACGCTTCTACAGCTCAGTGCTTGGAAATGAGCGGTTTAGGATAAAAACCTGTTGAATACCAACAGTACCAAACAGTGGGCACTAGAATGTTGGAAGAATGGCTCCTCAACCTGTGATTTTTTTGAAGGTATGCAACAGGCCATGACATCACAGAACATTCTGTCCTGATCCATGAATATTACAGCCGGGAAGCGCACAATCCAATCCATCTCACTGTGGACACGAGTCTCCAGAATTCACGCATGAGCATTAAAGCCTATGTCAGGTACTCTGGGAGGCTGCATTTCTGGGAGGGAAGTTACCTGAATTATTAAGAGACCACATCAGGGCAACAAGCAATATAGTGGGCTGCAGTGTCCTATTTTCAACAATGCTGTGTAGTAGCTAAAACACAGTAGAGAGCCAGGGATCATGGCTTACTTCTCATTGGAATGTCCTGACCACTGTATGTAAGCTGAAAGACCTAACCATTCCTACCTCATTGTGGTGGGGAATTGTGACTTCATTAGTAGTGTTCTGAACATCTTTGTGACATTTCACACGATTCACGTAGCTAGTGTTAATGTCACTAACTTCCATCACTGTCAGAATGCTAGCCTGTAGTTACTGGCTTTATAGCTTGGCAGTTTATTTATGCAGCTTGGAGGATTAGTGCAGTTAAGACAACTGAAACTGCATCTTTTTGATCAGTCTTTATTCCCCCCAATCCCTTCCATTTTTATCTATTAATAATGGAGATTAAATGTTGAGAAATGAACCAATTCCACCTCACTGTTCTTCTAGCACTGGATGTAGAGCTCTCCTCTTTAAGGAACAAAACCCCAGCCTTTCTTTATAGTGGAAGTCTACTGCACATCTTCAAAAAGGAAGCTGTTCCCTGACATCTTAAAGGATAAATGCACTTCAAATACTTTGAATAATAGGAATAATAGAAGTGTTGAGAGTTTGTAATTGAATCTGTCATATTTTTGTTTGTTACTTAAGTGATTTCTCAAAGTGTGGAATATTTCAGGATAGAAGAGTACCTCTCTATAAGCAAGAAGGAATTGTGGCTAAGGAAATAATACTTGGCTCTTAATGCATTCATGCTGACAACATCAGACCAGCTAAGAATATTCTTGGTTGAAAATGAGCAATTAATAGTATGGCAGACTGATTTTCTGTCCTCAGTTATTCATGGTCTTAATATTGCTGATTTTGGTGAGAATGAGTAACATACTCATGTTTACACTTCAGTGCTAACAGAGATTATTGGGATGGAAATTATTACTTCCTCCCTTAAATATACCCAGGCTGAAAACTTTTTGTTGTTCTTTTTTCCCCTAGCGCCCCAATGGGAGTCCCTGGTAAAACTATGGGCGTGATGTTCACACCTCTGACAGTGAAGTATGTTTATTATGATACAGAGCGGATAGGAGGTGAATCTTTTCTTCCTATTTTGGCTATAGGCATTGTTGTGACACTATTTAAATGTTGGGGGTTTTTTACCCTGGTAAAATTGCCATTCTGGGAATTCTACTGGAAATAAGACTGTCTTGCTGAAGTCCTCAACAAGTTGGTTTCTGTGACAGGTTTTTTTACTTATCCCCCTTTCGCTTTCAGTGGATCTTATCATGAAGACTTGTTTTAGCCCTAACCGAGTCATTGGCTTGTCCAGTGACTTACAGCAGGTGGGGTCAGCATCAGCCAGGATTCAGGACACCCTCACCATGGTGCTGCAGTATGCAGAGGATGTGTTGGTAAGGCAAACTTTTTATGAGCCAGCAAATAAGTTTCATGTAAGCTTGTGCATCTTGGTTTTCTTTTTCTATATTTTCTCTCTGGGCCATAAAGTTGCTGAGTTTTACTCATGTTGAAGTGTATGTTTCATATATTTAGTCTGGCAAAGTGGCTGCTGACAACACTGTTGGTCGTTTCCTGATGGATCTCATTAACCAGGTGCCAAAGATTTCACCAGAGGACTTTGAGACAATGTTGAACAGCAATATCAATGTAAGTTCATCATCCAGTTTTTTCAGTTGACAGCAATTCTGAAAATTTGTCATACAGACACAAATTTGTCTGAGATCAAAACGATCTTTGATTTCATACAAACATGTTAAGAGACGATACAACCCTTTTGTGTCAGTAATCTGATGTTTTAAGAGCTGAAGGTGGATAAATCAGTTCACCATAATAATCTTGAAAGCAACTGCGAATGAGAGAGTAAGTTCTAAAGTACTTAGGAATTATGCAAGTAATCTGAAAGCCAGCACCAGCTCTTTTTAGAGTGACTGTACAATACAAATTACCAGGCTTAAAGCAGTATTGATTACAAGGATGGGTTACAACTGGTGACTTGCCAGCTTCCTTTGCCTGAGCTGAAGTTATGTCTCCTTGCCTAACACTTAGGACATGAGCAGAGTTTTAGTGTGCTACCTTACTTCTGTAACAGAATTTTGGAAAGCAAAGCTAAGTTTCTGAATGTTTTGTTCAGCCACAGTCTGCAAGACCAGAACTAATTTTTAATTTTGCTTATACCCTTTGACTTGCTTGGTTAACATAGGTGAACTCAGAGTTAAAATTTCACAGGCAGAGTTTCATATTCTGGGAATACCAAACCCTTCTTCCTGTGAGGGAAGCATTCCTAATAGCTGATTGTAAACTGCTTTACAGGTGTTAAAAATTCAACTCCCTAATAGGCTATCATCTTTGTTAGTATTTCTCATCACTGTGGGTTGTTTTTTTTTTTCCTCTCAGGACTTGCTGATGGTAACCTACTTGGCAAACCTCACACAGTCACAGATTGCTCTCAATGAAAAGCTTCTGAGTTTATAAAGAAAATTGTGCCACCCTACACATCAAAGAGCCTGAAGAATGGGCAGATACACTTTTCTATGTTGTTACAAAATTTCCCCAGATGTTAATTTAATTACCTAGATGACTTGATTTACATCTTTATTTCAATTGCCCTGAAAAATCCTTAACCATGGTTTAGGAAATTCATGGGAACGGCTGCAATTTAGATGAGCCCAATATTTTTAAATTGATTACATGAGTCTTTTGTCTCCTGGGTTTATGTACTTGTATAACAAAATACAGCTTTATTGTAAGAATGTATTTGAAATAAAAGTTCCACTGCAATAGCAAGATTGGCTGCTTCTGTCCAGAAAAAAAACTTGTTTCATTCATTATTGTATAATGAATCCACTTTTGAAAGAAAAGCAGGGATAACATGGCATCAGGAAAGAAAACCAGAGTAGATGCAAGTCGACTTCAATTCTGCAGGCTTCTTTGCAGGGTTTTTTTCCAGCTGTTAAAGCACACTGAAAGTGTGACTTCTTGTGTTGCACGTGATACGGAGGACTACAGGATATTATGGCCACTGATTTATTAGTGGTGCTGTGTATGTGCCCTTCTTCAGCAGGGTACTGACAGAGTATGAGACAGTGAATTCAGACTTTTAGAAGTCTGTTTAGCTGTACGGAGGGGGAAGATTGCGTGATGGATTGTAAGTGTCCCTCTTCGACAACATAATTGTTCCCCGTAATTACTGATGATTTCTGATGCCTCACATGTGTTTTGGTAAATTAATTTGAAATTTACCAAGAGTGGGACTCAGGTTACAGATCTGTAGATCCTGTACTGGTTCCAATCTGGAGAATTCCTCCAGTGACTAAATGCTAAGTTCAAATTGTAAGGATAAGGTACATGAAAACTGAAGGTATAGCAAGGATTCTCACCTCTTTGAAAATGTTCTTTCTGAGCATTAAGTAAGTTCAAACTCAGCTGTCATTTTTTATAAGTCTGAATAAAAATCTTTGGTTTCCCTTCTTGTCTTTAAACTTAATATTCGTAACTGTGGCCGTTTAAATATTTTGCAGATTTTCAGGTCAAGGTGTTCTTTAAAGTAAGCCTTGAAATAGGTGGAGGGAAAAAGCAAGCAGCAAAGCTGGATAAGTCTCTCAATTACTACAAAAAAATTTGGGAAGAAAGGATAACATCCTTTCCCTGATCTCTCCTCTGTGGTAAACTCTTGCCATTCCCTGGTAGGAAAACTAAATGTAAGAAGATAATATGTAAGAAGAAAAATTTTAAATGCTGTACAAGTTGAATAGCTATGCTATCTAATAAGCACAAAATGCAGAGCCCTGAAAAGAAAGATTAATTTGTGATCGTTTTTACAGAAAATGTATCATAGAATTTGCCAGTCCTTGCAAGTACCTGAAGACTAATGATGATACATCAGAAGGGACTGAAGTTATGGCTTCCTAGGTAGATTCACTGCAAAGCAGAGGTGTCAGAAGAGGAGACAATCCATAGGTTTGGTTGTATGTCAGACGCCACAGTGACAAATGCTTGGAATTGAAATAGGAAAAAAAATAATTGCCTGTTTAGAAACCCTGTATTCCATCCATTCTGTCCCTTTTTACTGGGTGAACAGCACATTGTGAACCTTACTTTACTGCTTGAACTTTGAATGCCTGATTTCAAATTTCAGTGGCCACTCTTGTGAAGGACAATATTTCAAACATAAATGTAATGCATCATTTTGCTTAATTTTAAAGCCTGGCTGTATGTAGGAGGCATTCCTTCTCTAGAGTTTGAAAGTCTAGACAGGAATTCCTAGTATTTTATGTATGTGAATTGCTCCACTGTATGAAAATCTATCTAAAAACTTGGAAGTTCAATAGAAAATCTGGTGGGGAAAGCTTGGGAGTCTAGAAACATCACCAAGGATTTCAAGCTTTAACTTGCTATTGATTTGTAAACCCCAGATTTCTTGGATTTATTAGGGGAGTTTTTCCTTGGGTTTTGTTTGTTTGTTTAGGATGCATTACTTCAAATAACTTTGATAATAATCAGGATAGATAGGTCTCTGTGTATGCTTCTATATACAATGTTTATTATATTTAGTCATACTAGTGCCCTTACTAATACAACTTTTTGTATCCTCTGTGGTATGTTCAGCCGCCTTCTTTTCTTAGATGACTTCTCTGAATGAATACAACTATACTGGACATTACTCTATTACATGTTTATTTCTGGCAATGTGCATGTTTTCCTGGGAAGTATTAGGCTTTAAAATACCTTGCTTAAATGGCTCTGTCACCACCTCCTAGCACTCAAATATTTAATTGCTCAAGTGATAGTAAGATCTTTCCTTGTATCCTAGCTTAGTTGAGCTGATCTTGGGTTTTTACCTTAGCATGTTCTTGAAAACTTCTTTTCCTCAATATACACAATATTCATAACAGAGTTTACTGTGACAACTGAGTCTCTTGTTCTCTTTTGATATACTTTGTACTTAGGAAAGCTAGAGGGGTGTATAAAGTCAGTCCACCTTGCTGCCTTGGAACCTTCTCAGACGTGTAATCTCAGTCAGCCTCAACAAAGGAATAGAGTTTCAGCAAAGCATCTCTTGGCAGTACAAAGTGGCAATGAAACCTTGTGTTTTTTCCAGTGAGCACGATGACTTCTGACAACCCGCAGTTTAATTAGCATGCAGATGCTACACTTTGTTCTGACATCTTCCTAGTGTAGTAAGACAGTGGTTGTTCACATCTTTGAGCAAGTGCATGTAAACTCCACAAGCACATGAAAGTACTCAGTATTATACTATCTTTAATAGAAATGCCACATTAAAAATGCAGGGAGGAGCTGGTAATGCTCAAGTATTTACTAACTGGTGAGTCTCAACAGTAGAAAGAAGGTGGTGTACCACAATGGAAATTGCAGGTACCTGATGGTAATTAGTTTCCCTGTGATCTGTTGTGTTGCAAGACTTGCAGATGACATTTAGATGATTCTTCAAGAGATGTTAGTGGGTAGGCAGTATGCAACACTCAGGTTTCAGGCTTCGTATGACTGCTATCAGGTATTTAGGATCAATAATGCACAGAACACTCCTGGTGGTGGTTGTGACCAGGATTAGAATACGATCTAAAGGGAGGCCTTGCAGACTGCATTGTGTTACTGTTAGGTTGCCAGTTAAGCTAAAAAGCAATTGGAATTTGACATTCTAAGTGTGTGCGACTGAAGTGTTTATACTATGTGTTTCTCTGGGTAGGGAAAGAAGTTTGTGCTAATTTGGTGTGTTTAACAGATACTTCATTGTTGCCGTCTTCTCTGGTTCACTACCTACCTTAGAAGGAGTTTCCTGAACCATAAATTCATCTCTTTACTGTCTCAACCAACTATATCTTAAATTCTACTTTAAATATACCTAAATATAACTCCTTTGTCCTTACTAAAGTTCTTATGTTATGCTCTTTCTGGTATAGGTAGCCATCGTACTGTAGCTTTCATTTTACTAAGCATGGTAAGCTTTATCTCTTTTCCACTGATGCACTGTCTGCTTTGATCACTTAGCAGCCCACTTAAAGCTTAATTCCAGTCTTTCTTGAACATGAGNNNGTTGGTAAATACCATACATCAATTAATTATTACACATTAATTTCAGTCTTTCTTAAGCATGAGTTGGTAAAGACTATACCCACATCAATTATATTACAGTTAATAGAAGAATATATTAATACTTTCCTGTTATAAAGTCCTTGTTTGCCTCTTGGTGTCTGTCCTGTAGTGTGATTGAACATCCCAGTCTCATGCCCCTGCTCTCATTTGCAGCTGAGCTCCAATTTGCCAAGAAAATTATTAATTTAAGCACATGACCTGACATTATAAATTTTTTTAATTAAAAAAGTCTAAATCCACATATTTCTCCTGGTTTGGATTATTCTCAGTACTGTCGACACCTCACAGCTTTGTCAGCAGGTATCAGCAATTAGCTTATTCCTAACTTTTGTGCCCTACTCAGTTAAGAAAAGACTTGGAATTGATCCCAGGCCAGCTTAACAGAATTCTACAAGTTCCCTTTTCAATACAGCCTTTGTTCTTTCTTACAAGTTTTCTATCCTTGCTCATGCTAATTCCTCTCTTCTGTACTTTAACTAATTCTGGGTTCTTGTCAACCCTTCTGTGGATGTCCAAGTGGTTTATACTGCATTCCTCATTTAGAATGTACATTGTGTCAGACTGACCCAGTATGGCCAATGATTGATCTTTGATAAACCATGTGTTCAGTTGGGAGCCTTGGAAAGTGGAGATAAGACTAATTGTTCTATATGTTGAGAATAACAAACTTCTTATTTTGCTATCTGCAATCTGATACTTAAAAAAAAATCCTCACTGCCAGAATTACAATTTGCATTGTAGCTATTGCATTAAAATTTTGGTGACTATTTCCATATACTGGCATGAAGGTCACTAAGTTTGCTTTGTTAGCTGAGTCATTTAAGTTTCTTGGCAGAATGCTTAAGTCTGCCGCAAAGAGGAAGTAGTGTTTTGGTGTGTGATTTTGTGAACTTGTGGACATATGCTATCTATATCTGAAATGCATGGATTTAATTGTAAGGATTAAAAAGCTGATTGTGAAAAATATTGGATGCGCTGCTCTTTTAAGCAGTCTAGCTGAAAATCCTGCTGTTCTCCTTCTCTGCTTTGAGAAAGGGTAAAGCTTCTAATTTTAGTGTGCTTCCACACAACAGAACTAGAGACCCTGGCGGCAGCTTACTTGTAAGGTTTGTGTGAAATCTTAATGTTTGGACTACAGTGGGTGGAACCCTAACATGACTCATGGGGTAGTGACTCTCACTTGAGCAGCTAACCAAACACATGGCTCTTCCTGAAGTAAACTGAACTTGATCTGCTCCCTGTGCACATAGAAGGCTAGCTCAACAGCTAACTTCATCTGCATTTTAATTACTGCAGTCACATGGTAGTGTAACAGGAAAAGCAAGTTTTAGTGCAAAACTTAGACTTGGGTCACTGCAGTGTCCTGTTGGATTATTATACTTTGACCTATGGTTCAGAGCTGACCAGATCTTCTTGCTTACCACAAACTGTGGGACAGGGGGGGGGGGGAGCGTGGGTTGTGTGTGTGCTTGGTTGGTTTTGATTTTTTTTTTGTTTGGTGGGGTTTTTTTCTTTGTTTTGTTTTTTTAATTTAACTGTATTGGCTAAAATAGAACATTAAAAGTAATGCTTCATGTTATTTAAGTGGGAAACAATATTCCAACCATGACAGATAGCACAAAGAAGCCGCAATGCTTTAGTGATCTATATCACCAACAAATTACTCGGGAAAACAAAAAAAAGATTTTTCAGCTCTATTCATTGTACTCAGTTAGCACAACTATGTAGTTGAAAGCAAAGACCCTCCAGACTAGAATTCTGTCCAGTATCATGTCTTAGCAGAAGATACAAGGATATTACAAAAGAGCAAGAGTTTGTCTCTCAACTTCACTAAAGTTGAATTTTCTAATAGTGAAAAGCTGCCTTGAATCTCCATGAGGTTTTAGAAGCTTTCCTTAATGTATTGACTGTAGCTATAGTAACAAGCCAAGAGATTTCCTTAAATATAAGGAGTGAAATTAGATGACCACAATGGTTTCATTCCACGCTTTAAAAAAGTAATTTGAGATATTCTTATTAACATATAAACATGCAACATATCATAGGCTCTTCAGACTTAACGCTGTTTTGCTCAAATGTTTTCTCTTGTTCTTTTTCCACTTGTCAGTGGGACAAAAAAAAAAAAAAAGAGACTGTTTCTTTCCCAAATAGCTCC
>JANHGB010044754.1:0-62121 GCA_026283785.1 Coracopsis vasa
AAGAGAGATGACTCTGTGTATTGTGATTGCCTAATCTACAGTAGAATACTGGTAGTATCCACTCTGCCTGAAACTGGGGCTCTAGAACTGCCTGACTTTTGGGATTCTGTGATTAGCCTTCTTCAAGATATATGTATACCTGATAGAAAAGCAGGGAGTGGTTGGGAGAAGCATGGCTGGTAAGTTACCTGCTATTACGTGATCTGTCCTCTACCACCCGTCCACAAGAATTCTTTAAACCACAGTGAATCAACTAACTCATTTCGTTGCTTCACCGCAGTCAGACAGACTAGCTACTGCCCTGGGTGCCTCCCTGCGTGAGATGAAATGGCTGTTTGAAGACTGCAGCACTTATATATGTGGAAGGGTAACCAGAGGAAAATAAGATACTTGTAGCAAGCACGGCCCTCCTGCTACCGCTGCCTTGTCCTTTCTTCTGAGCCTTGTGTTTCTGCTTCAGCCAAGTGCGTCGTAATGGAAACTAAAAAGACTATTTCTCCAGCCGCAAAGGGAGCTCCACCATCCCTCTGACTTATCCATCTTGCTTGTCTGTTCATCTGAAGACAGCGAAGGAGGCAGGCATGGACTGACGCTTGCCTTGGCAAAATCAGGGCCATGGTCCTAACCACCTGGGAACCAGAAGGCTGACCCAGATGGATTAAATGTCAAAGCTACTTTCCACGTTGGGGATAAAAAAATCATCCAAACAACCCCACCCTTTATAGTTCAAGAGCTCATGGGTTCCTTAAGCTGCAAACCACCAGCTCCTGGATAGAATTTTGCATCAGTATGGAACTGGTGTCTGTAGAAATCAGCCCAGTGCACAGTGATCTGTGCAGTCCAGGCAGCGTACCTCCATGTGCCTGAGGTCAGCTGCACAGAAAAAAGCCTCTCTATGTGCTCAGAAACAAATGCATGGCACTTAGGTAGTGTGCAAACTGTGCTGTGATCAACCCAACTCAAACCATGGCTAATTTGTACCTCTTGAGGCAAGGCTGCTCTTTATTTAGTGTTTTCTTAGAAGCAGGAGAGAACGCTGGCTATGGGCAGGAGGAGACACTGGCTTCTCTTTCTTCAATTTTTACACATATACTGAATATGCTTAATGTAAGTGGAATAAAAATACTGCTTTTTCTGTACTCAGGACCACTAAAAGGGGGAGAGGGAAAGGTTATGTGTTCTGAGACTCACTGTCGGCTGATACTTCTTAATACAGAGGCTATTTGCAGACTGTGAAGTATGCTGGCTGGCTCCCTTTCCTTTCTAACGCAAGCAATCAAAGACCATGTTTCAGAGCCTTCAATATAGATGGATTGATTAAGCATCTGGGGAAAAAAGAGAAATTATGAATGAGAGTGTGGTTACTGGCTCAAAGCAAAAGGGATACTAAGCTGAGCCCTTTGCAACATTCACTCCCTGTACCTCTAAACCCCACCCACAAGGAAGGTTCAAAACTGAAAAGAATCATTGAAAGTGGCCCAGGTAAAATGTAAGGTTGCAGCTCCGAGTACCAAAGATGTTTCTGTACATACAGCGTCATTAATACTGTTGTGTGTGTGTGTGGCTGTGCTGAAACACTCATAAGGAAGAAGCAATGGGAATTTAGTCTTCATGATCTGTTTGGTTTCTTGTCTTCGCTGATTGCTATCCACCAAAACAGGTGTAGGGCCATCAGTTTATCTGACCTGAATAATCTATGGGGCATTATTCTGTCACTTCCTCCCACACCTGGCATGTGAAAGGATTATGAACTCACCTCCAGTTAACTCTCCATGTGACAAACTTCTAAGTTATTTCTCCAGGCAGCAGTCAGCCTGCACTACTTTGTGTGTAGATATATAGTTGTGAAATGGGAGCAGTTCTTTCTTATTACACTCCACTCCTAGTCTAGATTTGAATCACTGATCAAGAAATGAATCATTCTAGCTATCAGCATCCTCTATTGGACCTGCTGTCCAGCCCATGTGTGAGCTCTGTATGCAGACCTTGTTTGTTCAAAATGGTGAAATGGTACGTCTAGCACCTATTTACAGACGTGGTTAAGCTTAGATGATAACTGCATTCTCTTTGGGGACTGCACTTCTAAGAGAGGGAAGGACCAGGGAGAGTGTGGGGGAGCGAACAAAGACAGTGATCACAGATGAGAAAAAACAAGACCTGTGAAGAAAGGTTGGGAGAGCCAGGCAAGTTCAGTCTAGAGAAAAGACAACTGTGGGTGGATACCTAACTGTCTGCAAATACATTAAAGATTGTTACAGAAAGAGGACAGGGGCCAATTATTCTCATTAGTCACCGAGGACAAATCGGGAAATAAATGAGTTTAAGATGAAGCAGAGAGAATACAGATTAAACATAAAATTAAATGTTTACTGCAATAATGGCTTAGTGACAGAGGATGCTGATAAACTTGGCAGAATGGCTGTGACTGAAGATATTTAAAGCTAGATGTAGGTGCTGAACTATCAGGATTTTGTATCTAATAAAGTCTGTCTCTGGTGAACCATAGATCATGATAGTTGCATGCCTAACCAAACAACTTTGGAAGAAAGATAATGAGGTTGATCTGTTCTCTGTACAGGAGGGAGAGACTGACTGTCCCGTTGGAGGAAACCATCTCCACCTGAGTGAGTTTAGCCTGTGCTCCAAAGCTCTTGTGGTACCTGTAGGAGTCAACACAATGGTGTTGACTGGTGGCACAGCTTGAGCATATTTGGAACTCACCAAAGATGTCTGTTTTCTGAAACCTCTGGTGTGTTGTGATGGTGTGTCCTGTCCCAGGTGATCGCTACAGCTTCAGTATAGAAATCTGTGCAGAAAAGACATTAACCTGTCCCATATGAACAATGCTTTAGCATTTGCAGGCACAGTTCTTGAATCCTGGGATAATTTGGGCTGTTTCAGATTTCAACCATGTCCCTTTCATTAGGAAGCTTCACCAGTCTGTTGCGATCACTTTCAAGGTTTTACACTATCACAGCACCTGAATACCTAGTGTTCCAAACCCTGATACTGCAAGGGGAGATGATGTATATCATCACATACTAAACAATGTGAAAATACATACCTTGCTATTTCATTATGTCATTCTTTTTTCTTGCAAGATGACTTACAGTTTAAAGGTGCCTTCTGTTTACTCACCTTTGCTGTTTCCTGAAAATAAAGTGGGATCTGGGGAGCCATGAGCATTGGGGTTTCTGAGAATCATCGCTTCACCAGTCAGCCTTCACAGTCTCACACCTCTGTACTCTGAGTTGGGGGAGCTTCCTATGTATGGTTGGGGTTTGGATGGGTGGCTCTTTTAATGAGTTGGGAGAGTGATCTCCCTAATTAGAGTGAGTAGAGATTCCCCTGCCTTTAGCTGAGAAGGCTGAAAGTGCCATTTTGAGACTGCAAGTTTCGCCAGCATTGGGAACGTGCTGTGTGGCCTAAAGCTTATGCCAGTTTATATCCCCCTGTGCAGCAGCAGAAGAAGGGACTGTAGTGAAACCTTGCTAGTGGATTACACTTATTTTTTAGCAGAGCAACAAGCAAGTAATCTTGACCTCTGGTGCTTTCTGTAAGAATCAGGAGTTTTGTATACAGGTGTCCAGAACAAACACAAATGCAAATGGAGGAAATGACATGATAAGCTCTCCTTTTTATTATACTTGGATTTAACATGTTTATTTCACCTCTTCTCGTAATCTGTTAGTTAGGGTTGTGGTGCACTGTTGAAGAGCTAATATGCACAACTCTTTCACGTGGATGTAGTTTCTTGCTTGTACGACCTCTGAAGAATTTAGAAGATTTTGCAAAAGGAGGCAAATGTAAAATTTATAAAGTTCACTATTTCAAAACAGACTAGAAGGTGAGATGGTTACTAAGAACTCACTGAGACAGATAAGATTTGGTGTCATGAACTGCTGATAATTTACTAGCAGAAATGCCATGTCCTACATCACAGCTGATTGCCTAATGAACAGAAAATTGTTTTCAGGTGATAGGTGTAATAGCCTAATGATAGCTGAAGACAGCAATGGCCCTGCATTGCCTCTGACTGTGGGACACAGGTGGATATTGGGTAGGTGAAAGGTAGTCTGCCATAACAAGAGACTGTGGGTTTTCTTTGCACATGGGACTTCTGCTACTCCACCATCCCCAGCTGGAAATACAGTCCTGGAGAGACCCAGTGGATGTTTGGAACGTAAAAGGCGAAGGCCCTAAAAGAATGGCACCTGGAAGTGAATTGCAGAAGATCTGCTAGGAGCTTAAAACTGGCTCTGATTCCAAGGGTAATCCTAAATCTTCACAGTATCTGCAGGCAGGTGGTTTTGAAGCCTGTGCAGTGATAAGCACGGCTGTATCACTCTATGGAAAAGTGTCGGGATGCTGCCAGCCGCCCCAGGAGGAGAATGGAGAAAAGGTTGCTGCTGTGAATCTCTTTGTGCCAGGTAAAGCGGGATGTTAATGAATTGCACATGACTGGATTTCTGGGGAATTTCTGTCACAGGACTCTGCTGAGAAATACGTTTGAAGTGCATTGTGGAAGGGGAAATGCACAAAAATGCACGAGCTTGCGGCTACTTGCACGTAGGCATATGCTTGTGTGGAAAGCAAGTGGGAGAGATCTACATACCCCTGCACCCCTCTCTCTCCTCCTCTATAATTCTCTGTTATTGCTGGCTGCTGTAGTTAGTGGCCTAAGCATCTCAGGGGAGATTCCCTCGTGTTAGACGTGTTCCAGCAGAGGCAAGCTGAAACATCAGAGGCTGACAATGCCCAAGGGAGAGTCTAATGAAAGCGACAGAATGACATAATCTGTTCTCACAGTCTCTCCTCTTCAGCTCTCCACGTTTCTGGTGCAACTTGAAATTACCCTTTAAATTATTACTGAAAAGGTGAATATTATATATAATTAAAATTGCAAAGATAGTGTCCTGAAACATGGAAAGTCAAAGGATAAAAGCAGCTTGGATGTGCTCTGAGGTACCATGTATTCGAGTGTTCTGGGAGGAAGGTTTTAACATTCCATCTGGAGGTAGCAAAATGGTAAATGCCACAAAAGCATAAATGGAATCTCAGAAAAGACGTTGGAATAATTTTATTAACGTGATGGGGAGCCTGTACTCTAAACAGGAGGGGATAAAAACTAAGTAGCTTAGAAGAATAGGGTAGCTGTGGGATGGCTGCCTTGAAAGATACAGTGACTCTTACAGAAAGCTTTCTTTGAATTCCTGGTATGAAAGTTTACTTTCAAAAAGTTTACTTTCAAACCAGGAATTCAGAAACAGCTGTGAGGATCATGCTTTATCCGTTTTTAATTTGCACCATTTCAATGGGGAGTGAAGGGGCTAAAAGGCTCTTTGAACTTCAGGGTTCAGAGAACTTTGCAGGAGCTGAGCGCCTGTGCTGTGGTGCTCTCTGAAGCAGAAGCTGGATGCCCACAGTGAGTTTCTTACATGAGTGACCCTTTTCTGTACAAGGTTTTGTGGGATTTTTTGGGTTTTTTTTTTGGGTTTTTTTTAGATATATATATATGTATAAATTTTTTCTTCTTCTTCTTTTTTTTTTTTTTTTCCTGGAGGGTATAATACCTTTCAGAAACTAGGAGATGCAAGATAGGAGAAGAGTGTAGGTTAACGACGTACCTCACCTTTATACCCTTATATTTTTTCTCATTAGGACTTTGAGGTGAAATCACATTCCTTATTCACAGCTTGTCTGTGAGATCCCTGACTTATGATGTTAGAGACGGTGATAAAGTTTTTTGACAGAAGAGGTTTGTTATGGAGTGAATGTGGCAAGAAATGGGTTTACTGCCCCTCACAAAAAAAAATAATAAAAATTTCATAGATTTTGCTAGTTCTGCACTCAAATTAATTAGAGCATTTGATGTGTTTTCATGAAAAAGAGAAAAGCCCAGAATAGCTAGCATCCTGGTAAGCAGAAAAGTAACTACGTTTTGACATATTTCTATTTTGCATACTTTGGAGTAGGGGCTTGTTCCCAAGGCTGTCCTAGCCAACATGAGAGCCCAGACTACCAGGTCCTCTGCAGTAATGCTTTTTTGGTTGGAGCTTTTCCAGTTGGAGCTGTTCTACTTTATATAAATGCCTATTCATTGTGCTGGAGAGTGAGTGCTCTAACAACTGAGCTGGAGGTAGTTTGTTTCTTTAGCCCAATATAAAGTAATTACTTATATAGAGGGAAATGGCTTCAGCATGAAAGAAATAGAGAAGGCTGTAGAGTCCTCTGAGATACGTGAGACATGGGAGCTAATTCTACCTCCCAATTAGGCAGTGCAGGTTTGATCTTGTTCTGCTTTAGATGCATTTGTATTTCTAGTGACAGCAAAATGTTTCATTTAGCATTCAGATCCAGTGCTGACTCCAGGTGAGAGAAAAAGTGACAGGAGGAGGTGAATTCCCAGGGAACAAAGACCCGATTCTCCAGCAAATGCTCTTTAAGAAAGAGTGAGGGATGAGAACTACAGAGGCACTGTGACAGAAAACCAGAGTTATTGCTTCAATTATAATTTTTATAATTTCCTCTAATGTGCAGGTAGTTTAAAGTTGTCTCAAGATCTTTAAGATCACTGGGGGTTTTCATTCCTGCAGATTGTATCCCTCGGTATATCCCCTCTCGTTCATTACATATTTGCTTTTATAAGCTTGGTGAGATGTTTGACTTCTATATGGAAAGGGAAGTTTTTCCAGAAGCTAACACTAGCTTTGGGAGACTTGTTTCCAGAGGATCTCTGGGGAGTCAGTGGAGAAAGAGAGGGTCCTTTGAAGGGCAGTGTAGAGCTGGAGCCCAACTGATGTACCCTAGAGCCTTCTGGAGAAGCAAATCCCTATTGAGTACAAAGGCAGCCTATATATGTGAGCTTCCTAAAGGTTTCTATGTCTCTCTTTTCTGTGTGTATGCATGTTAAAGGTGCGCAGGGCTTGGGGCTGGAAGACAGGAAGTTGTATTAAATTATCTTGTTTTTACCACTCAGTCTGGAAAATGGTCACAATCCAGGAGGAATCCAAAGCCTCCTAATCCCTGGTCCTCTGTTTTGTATTTTTCCACTGTAACAAAACTGGCTACCTGATAGTCACATCTTTTTGAATGTGAAGGCCTGGAGACCCCTCAGTCTGATATAAATGGTTCTCAAATGTGGTTTGAATTTTCGAGAAACAGCAGTGTCTGTATAGCTCAGCCCAGCTATGACCTCTGGACTTCTCAGACCTTAATTTCAATCCAGAATGTGGCAAGTTGGCACATGAGGTCCTCTGACATGACCAGGTATCATAAGGCTGGTCCTTGGTGCCCCACAGAGAACTCTCAAGATGCTGCCAGAAGACTAAGGAGAGATGGCTGGGGCTTGCTTCTTCTACAACCACTGTGTCCCAGGAGGGAGCTGGTGTAAGAATGACATTTAATTATACATCTTCACACATTTTTGCCTGCATGCGTTTCGAAGCATTGCCCATCTCCACCAGGGCAGATCTTCCACAAGAAAATACTGCTTGCACGATGAAGCATAAAAATCAAATAAAACAGAAAATTAGAGAGGTTTGCCCCGGCAATCTGTGTCCTTTTAAGTACAGAGGCTAATACAGAAATCCGTGTACCTTCTCTGATGTGACAGTCTTCTGTGGTACTGCAGTTCATCAACTGTGGCAGGATTAATTGCGATGTGTAGCTACACAAGGGTTCAGGTGCAGCCCAGAGGCCGGATCTGCTCTCCCTTTGAAGTCGGGCACAATCTTGGCATTTGTGTGGTGAGGATTGGATTTTGGGTGGCTGCCCTGTGGTTCAAGGCACAAGGGCTTGCAATATTATTTTTTTTTAAAAGTCAGTTTCATTTCAAAGTATTACTGTTTATAAACTTGTTCACTTTCGTCATCTGAGGAACACCTTAAAGAGCTATTGAGGTACTGTCTAGGTTGCTATTTTAATGCCTGCAATGAATGCTGCATAAATCTGTGCTGCATACAATGGGTGGGTTGTTTTTTTTTCTTCCTATTTGGTCATTCCCTTGTTTTTCAGACATTAAATGATGTGATTTTAAGGATACCAACATATTCATCAGCATTTGCTATGTATAAACTTTCAGGTGTTTTCTTGATCGCATAATGTATTGCTTTTCCTGCAGTATAAAACAGCAATAAGTATAGAATCTGACATTCAGTTTTGGGATCAGATTAAGTTGTGCTGAGTTTCCTCCCCCAGATCCTCGTGGACTGTGCCTGGAGGAGAAAAATCAATGACTCTCTGTTAAGAATTGCTTAAAATGACTGTATTTGGCATAGCTGAAATTTCCATTTGGACAGAATTTGAAACTTTTAAAACAACTTAATGGTGTTTTCTCATAATCTGAATGTCTGAATGACTTTGAAAGAGTACTATAAAATGATGGTTTAAAAGTTGCAGGGCAAAACTTCATGGAAACTCCTAGAACCTGATTTTACTGTCAGAGATCCAGAGGGAGAGAAAAAAGAAAGAGTTGAAGATCTAAATTCCTTTCAGCCTCCTAATTGATTTTATTATAGGATGTCTAAATATTTAGTGAACTTAAAGGAGATGGCAGAAAGACAGTGTATGGTCCAATGCTTCTGGATATGAACGAATCTACATGCTCTTTAGGTGAAGCCTGGAGGTTTAGACAAGTTTGTATGCAAAAGACTCAACTTGAACCTTGGCTTTACTGAAATGCCACATTTATTACACCAGCTGAAAAAATACAGAACTTAGATAGAAGCATCTGGAGATAGTCTGTTCAATGAAAGATCAGCATAGCAATGTAAATAGAAGTCAAATTTCACTTGGAAGCAGCAGGTTAAGCTGTACCTCTTAATACAACTGGAAGTGAAATATTATACATTCATACCAGTAAACAGAGGAACATACTGGGGAACAGCTGTACAACCTTGAGGAGCACTTGCAGTTCAATGAATGGATGGAGTTCTATGGTGCAAAACTGTAGGGTTTGGAGAAGATGTAATTGAGAATTGTCTCATTGTTTACTAGAGCAAGTTTGTAAGAGCCCCACTTAAGGCTTTTCTTGGCCATAGTCAGCTACCAGTTGGCTGAAGTGAAGCTGACCTTCTCCATCCCAGCTGAGCTGGTCTAGTATGTGCTGATCAGCATTTGGCAGAAAGTGGCCATCCTTGGTCTGTGCCAGCAGATATAGTCAGGTGGTTTGGCTGGAGGTCCTCTCCTCTAGATTTATGCATAGGTCTGGTCTTTCTTTTCAGGCTAAAAGCATCCCATGATCTTATAGACTAGTCTGCAAGGAGGACCCATGGACTTCAAGTAAATCCAAAGTGTAGAGGTGGAAGAGGTGTATGCATGTATCTACACCATCTCACATTTTCTGAACGTCCAAAAGATACGTACTCTGCAGATTTGTACTTATATTCAGTTCACTTTGTTTTCCCTCTGCTCAAACTGATCCTGTTGCTTGTAGTGAGGAACTTAGTGGTGGCAGTAATGACTGTTATAATTCAGCCAATTCACACACATTGTGGCTTTGCAAGTGACTTGAGTTGTGCTAAGCTTCTTTCCTCGCTTCTTTCTGTTGGTACACACACTGTAAAGTTAAGCAGAAGACCTCTTGCTGCTGGTGAAAAGTGAGCTGATGTGGGTCATGAGAAAAGGTGGTGGCATGAGGGCAGGTTTATATACCTCATTGGACTTGCAGTGGCAGTAAATTGTATTCCAGTCCTGGGAAAGCCTGGACCATGAGGGACTGAGAGAGCTAACTCATAAATTTATCTGCAGTAGCAGTACATATGCATGGGAGAGGGCGGAAGGGAGTAGCTGGTGCTTTATTTTCCACTGTTTTCTAGGGAAGAGGTAAACTGATGCTACATCCTGCTCGGTGCAGATAGATGTGTCCTGCTTCATCTGAGGGGGAGCAGGCACAACCAGAGGCAGAGTGTCAAGGACCCCTTACCCGCTTTATTTAGACACTGCTGAGCCACAGATGGTTTGTGGCTATCGGGAGCAGTTCTGGGCTGGACAGTACCCCACTCCCTGAGCTGAACAACTGTGGAGGTGATGCATCAGTGCTGCTCAGGGCTAGCTCTTCATCCACCCCTCATCATGAGGCACCCCACTTTCCCCTTGCTCCTCCATTCTCTTTCTCCCTCCTCCAGGCTGGACAAGCCTGGCTGGATTTCATGCTGCTACCCCCATCTTGGGACTAGGGCAGCCCTGCAGATGATAGATGGGGCAGCAAAGCCACCCTGCCTCAGAGCCTTTGAACTAACGTGGGAGCTGTTGGAGGCTCTGGTGTCTGGCAAATGGTGGTAGTGAGTCAGAAGAAGAGTTCTGGAGGAGACTTCAGAGGGGCAAGATTTGGAGGAGGGGGAAGGGTTTTTCCTTCTGCATCCTAAAAAAATCTTTGCTCCGAGATCCTTCTTCTGTGACTGCCCAGTGCTTGGGCAGTGTTTGGGGTGCTTTGCACTAATGTGATGTCTCTCAGAAAGGCTTTGAAGAAATCTTCTCCCCCCTGTGCCCTGCTTTGTGATGAAGGAGGAGGGAAGCCTTTGACAACATAATTTGGAGTGAGCTGATGTTCAAGCTATTAGGAAGGTGCTTATGTCCACTATGAGGATGCATATGGAGAAAGTCAGTGTACAGAAATGTACCTCAGCAGTGGTACCTTAGAGTAATGCTTAATTGGCACCTAGCCGCTGCTCCCAGTTATTCTTGCAGGGCCTTGCACAGGTCTCCAGGGGCCACTGTTTTTTGTGTGAGCACCAGGGACTGATGCAACGGCACAGCATTGGTACGCCAATAAAACTGAACTGCAGTGTTTGAAAGCCCTTTGGCAGTTTTCAGTGAGGGACTGATGGTGGGGACAGGTGTGTGAAAAATCCATATTGTCTTGTGATGTGCCTTGACTTTACTCTGATGACAAACCCCTGTGCCTTTTCCTTTGTGAGAGTATTTCCATTGGAAATCAAAGAGATTTGAGATATATAGCTGGCTAAGCAGTCATACCTCAGAATAGGATTTGGGGATTAGCAGAGGGGATAGTAAATTGAATAGTAGGAGTTAAAATCAGACTACACTTGGAAAGAAAGCAGAGATGAGAGGTGCACCCCTAGAAAGCAGTAATGCTAGAAATGACACTGGGGTTACACCAGTTAGCAAATGAGATATGGGCTCACAATACAGTGCGGCAGCAAAGAGGGTGATGTGATTTCTGGATTGCATAAGCAGAACTATTGCATCTTGGAGCAAGGAAATGTTTTCTATGCGTTTCTAGTCATGTTTTCTTCATGTGCCTCGTCTGAGTGTACCTGGGCTATTGAGTTCATTTCTGAAGAACTCAGTGTCCCAAAGATGGCAGCAAATTAGAACAAATTCAGTGGAGCAACAAAAATGATTAAGATGCTGGAGGGATTGATCTAAGAGGGAAGATTAAAGTAACTAATTACATTTAGCTTGGCCAAATGACAATTAAAAGAGAGATGTGATGACTGCCTTAAAATGTGTGCTTAAGAATGTAAACACTGAGGAGAGAGAAAGAGAACGAGGAACTGTTTAGTGCTGTTGGAGTGGCTGTTGGTTAGATGCCTGGTCTGCACTGCTAGAGGAGTTGTGTAGGAGCCTAACCAGAACTGAAGGAGAAGTAGCTGTAACCAAACAATAGTAGCAAGCAGAACAAAAGGAAACGCTGAATAGACAGCATATTTGCCACAGAAATGTGGCAGAGGCTGAGGTACCATTCCCAGAGAAGTGATGGTATTCTCTGAATGAGAGTAACCCTGGGAGCTTTGCTACAAGGTGCGTCCAAAATTCTCCAGAGAGGACGGAAAGGATGCAGTGTTCTCACAGGAGTCTTCCACCTCTAATTTGCAGGACCTGTAGATCATTTCCTCCCATCCTTTTGGCTGTGATTGTGTAGTGTTGCATCTATGTCAGGGTGTAGTGTTTTTAAAAGGTAGTTTGCAGGCTAGAGGGGGAGCAAGCAAAAGGCTAGGGGTAAATGACAGTAGACAATAAGTCCAGTAAGAATTGCTAAGAGAGCCAGGCATGATCAGTCTAGAGGAAAGATAACTTGTGGGTGTAAACCTAACTGTCTGCATATCTGTAAAGTATTGCTATAAAGAGAGAGCAGGGGCCAATTATTCCCTTTAGTTACTAAGGGGAGATCTGGAAGGAACTGGGGCCTTAGCTGAAGCTGGGTAAAGCAGAATCCGTATGAAGGAGAAATCTAAGTCAGGCGACAGGGAGGCTAGGAGCAGGTGGGGGAATTGCTATGAGTATAGATACCGAGTGATGACATTAAACAATCACTTATCAGAGTGCAACACAGGCATCAGGAAACCAATCTTGTTTCAGTGAGATTTCATATGATTTCATAGTCTTTGAAAGGCTGTTGAACTTCTACACAAGCAAGTGTTGTGGTGCTTTTTCTTTGCAGGTTATTTGTTCAGGACATGTTTGTTAATATTTCTGTTTAATTATATTTTCTTCTTTGATTATGGATCTATCTGAATGCTGCCTTTTGCAATAGAAGGACTACAGATGAAATGCACACTTACAAAAAATGCAATGAGGAACTCATTTCAAGAGGGTGTGGATTAGATGTTGTTTTTTTTTTGCCCCTTTGATGTGAATCTTTTTTAAGGTATGAAATAGCTTAATTGGCTTTAAAAAAGAGTCTCAGTGCAGTACTGTATCTCCTCATTTTGACAGGCACAGGAAAATATCATGAAGAAAGAGCTCTTATCACAATATTTCTCATCCAGTTGTTTCTTAAGTTGTACTTAAGAAATTCTTTTTCATGTAAATCCATTTTCAATGTGAGGAGGATATTCCATACCTGGAAATGTTAATTTCCTGATCTGCTTTTAAGACTGAGTGCATTTCCAAGTGAAATGAAGAGGTGAGGATAAGAAACAGAGCCATGAGCTGGTGCAGTATCTCAGCTGGTGGCTTCAGTCTCTCTAGTGAATGTTCACGCTGATGTGAACAGCATCCTTAATTTATTATTTTGTAATACCTTTTTGGAGGGCAATTTGTAAAATAAATGTTTCAGCTTAGTTCCTTGTATGACAGTGACTGTGTCCCAGTGACACAGCTAGCTCCTGGGCAACTTTAAGAGGGAGTTCAGAGTGACAGGAGCCCTGGATCAAAGAAACAGATTCTTGCTTGTAAACTTGAATGAGCACCTTTTAAGAAAAAGGCTGAAGCGCTGCATGCAAGTGGGGCTGTGCTGACCTGGGCTGCAGGGAAGACTCTTGTGGTAGAGCTAGGAGGTTGGTCAGTGGGGTCCCTTATCTAACTTTTCCATGCATTGACTCTTACTCAGTTAACCAACAGCTGTGGTCATTAAAGTAATTTCCCTTTCCTGCCCCAGCAGTGCCCTGCAGGATTTTGGTGGCCTTCACTGTTGGTTGAGGATGGCATGTTAGGCTGTCGACTGCAGCAGCTGAAATGCAGGCACGTATCTCCTTGCCAGCTATAGGCAGTACCTTCTCACAACCATGGCAAGCTGGGGTTGGACAAGTCTTAAACAGAAGCAGGGTTTGTCAGAGCCCAGGAGCAAGTCAGTCAGTGTACCTGTTTGTCTGTGAGCCGGGATGACGCTGGGATGACAGGACATGCACACCATACAGCTGTATTCAAAAGTCACGCTTTCTTTTGTGTTTGTAAAGAGCCCTGAGTCTTTTCAGCTGATGATGCCACAGAAAAATACTCTTTACTTGGTCTTGACTTTCAGAGTTCTACCCTTGGCATTCTTCAGTGGTTTGGCACTTACTGAAAGAAATAAAGCAAAAGCATTGTATAGAGCACTTCACAAGGCATATTCTGATGAAGTCAGCTCCTTGAACAGCTGCGACAGGGACAGGGAGGCAGCCAGAAATATAGAAAGGGGAAGGAATATGATGGGAGATTTATGCTGGTGAATATGAGTCTATGATAAGCCCTGCAAGTTCTATGCCTAGAGAGGATCTCAGTTCTGTGTTAGCTGCAAAACCCTCATCCCAGACTTCCAAGGCTCTGTAGACAGTGTTAGATTTGCAGATGTCCTGCGTAATACAGGGTTTTGAATACAGTAAAATACCATGTCCTCTGTGAAACCAGTATGTGGCATGTTGCTTCTCCCTACATTTCTGTCAAGACTTTCCACTTCGATATCTATCTGTCTGTCTATCTATCTATTTACTTTTGGAAGGCAGCTGCTGGGCTCATGTACTTTATGACTTGTCAGCATCAGTGCAGTGAATCGACTGCATGTCCTGGACCCATACAGTCCTTACAAAGAACTGCACTCCTATTGCTGGTGCATTGGATGATGGTGAGGAGCTTGGTTTGGAGTTCTCTGCAGCAGAGCAGAATATTTCTACCTTTAAGTTAGCTTTGGAAAATTTAAAATGTTATTTTGTTACATTCTATGATTATACATAAATAGATAAATAACCTCTCCAGCAACCTTCATTCTAGGAATTACTTGGTTTAGGCAATACAAAATTATTAAGAAGAAAGTCTCCCTCTCTGAAGACTTTCAAAATCTGCCTGGTCTGTTCGTGTGTAACCTGCTCTAGCTGGCCCTGCCTCGGCATGGGAGTTGGACTGGATGATTTCCAGAGGTCCTTTCCAACCCTAATGATTCTGTCATCCTTCACAAAGGTCCAAGAAGCGTCTGTTTGGGAGCATAGACTCAGGTCTGATGCCTCTGCTCAGGGACACCAGAGCTGACACGGACAGCAACTGCTCTGAAAGTTGTATAGGTAGAGTCAGTAAAGTGAGAGCCTGCACTGGATGTGCAAATGTATGTGTTTGTATGCCCCTGATAGCAGCTAGCTGGCTGGTCTTCCCCCTCACTACACTGCAGTACTGGCTAATGAGATTTCCTACCCCAAAGTTATACCTGCATGCATACCTGCATGCATCCCGCTAGTCCTGCCATGCTCACATGTGCTGGCATTAGGAGACACATATATAGGGTGTTCTGACTTGCTTCATGCTTGACAGACAGTAGAAGCTGATTGCTGGAGGCAGCCTTTGGTCTGCAGATTGGCTTCAGGGATTGTGTGCAGGGAAGTGTGGGGCCATTAGAACTGCAGCCTCGATGTACCACAGTTCTGGGTGCTTGATACGCATGAACTTCATTGTGTGAGATCTTTGCAGCAGTGTGGTGTGATTTTTGAACACTCAGCATATCCACCTTCTACTTGACTCTAGCTTGCAGTGGAAGCCAAGATACATAAGCTGTGTCTTTCCTGTTCCCCGTTTCCACTGTTTTTAATGTCCATTGATAACTTCTTTCCTGAACAATGCTACAGGTTGGAAATGCTGATGGCACCCAAGGTGAATTACTCCATGTTGATGTATTTACTTTACCTGTTGCTCTGTAGAAGCCTGAGACCCAGACACTGAGGTTTTAACGGCTCCCTGCCAATCAGATTAAATATTTAGCAGCAAAAGGTTTTGGGCATCACATTCCTGACAGTGTATTTCATGCATCATTTGCTGTAAACGTTGGGAGATTTTTAGCTTTCAAAGTAACTTCCTCTCCACTCTCTCTCCCATTATTATCTCCTCTTTTCACTGCCCTTCTCACTTTTCATTTTCATTCTCATTCTCATCCTCTCTTACTCTGCCCTGCTGCTTCCTTCTCCTTAGCTTTTCCCCTTTTTCTCTGATTGCTGTTCACGTGTGTGTAGTTGTGTAGACTGTACCTGGAATGGATGTCAGCCTTACACATGACAGGAGGAGAGTGCAGGCTGGTGATCTTCCTGGGGAGTGGGTACTCCTTGACTCAGGGAAGCACCTTGAGGACAAGGAAAAGAAAAGCATCTCTGTCATCCCTCTCTTCATGATGCAGCTCATCTATCTGTAAGCACTATCTGTTTTGCTCTTGGCACATGTGCTGGCAGCCTCTCTTTTCAGCCCCTTTCTGGCTGAAACTTCTGTAGGAAAAGGGTACATGGGTCCCATCCATCACCATGGGATTTTCTTGTCTCACTAATTGTAGGTTTGCAGCAGACTTCTGTGTCAGCTGTGCCCACACAACTGGCGGACACCCCCAGTGCTGGGAATGGGCCCCTCAAAACCAATAATCCAATGAAGGCTTGAAAGAAGAAGAAGGAAAAGAAGGGTATCTCTAGGTGAGGTTTCAGTATGGGATGGTGTTTTCTATATTGGCAGAGGATTGTCTCCTGGGATGCAGCAAGCAGTGCAGAAGGGGCAATGACCTTCCTCCAGTTCCTTCAGTGTGTTGGTTTCACTTGTACAGTTGTTTGGTGGTCATCTGAGTTTTCAGCTGTGATGTCTAAGGAGGTGGCCTTCAGAGAGTCTGTATGAAACAAGGATAAGCACTGGCAGGAGTGGTGGGTCTGGGCTGACACTGGGTTGGGGAAGGTGAAGTCTCCTGAGTCAGTGAGCTCCTTAGGCAGGCTGGTGCTCTGCATGTTTTAAGCTACAGAGCCTTCTCTAGAACTTGTGCTTCTTTTACCCATTGCTTGCAGTGTTTTGATGCTGTTCATTATAAGCTGTGGTCAGATGTTTTGGCTCTTCATTAGCTTATTCCTTTGACTGTCTGGTATGTGGATTTTTTCCTCTGCTCTTGCTCCAAACATGCTGCCTGTCTGAACATGTCATTGCTGCCCCAGAGGAAGCCTGTGGTTCTCACTGCCTCCATGTTTGCCCTGTGTGATTGCTGCTCCACATTCCTGTCATCTTACGTCTGGTACTCAGCCCCAACTCTAGCGGTCCTGTGCTACCAGTCCAGGAGATGATGATAACTGGTGCCAGAGCCAGGTTCTTCAAGCAGTTTCTCTCCCTACTGTGACAAGTCCGAAGCCATCTGGTGAAACATTAATCTCTTCATTTCACATTTGTGTTGGCATGGACATATCCTCTATTCATGCTACTGCAGCTGTTGCACCAATGTCAACTTGAGATTGTGAGAGAGATGGGACTGTCTCCTCATGGCCACTGCCAAAGTGATGGTTGGGAAAGCACATTGTTTTGAAAGCTGGGATGTGAATGCTTGTGTATGTGATTATTTTTGCTCATGAGATGACTGGGGTGTGTTTATGTAAAAGAAAGAGGAGAGTGGGCCAATCAGGTCACAGTGGCTAGAGAAAATGGCTCTTTTTCAGTGCCTACTGCAGCAGAGCAAGAAGTCTTTTTGGCTGTGAGTCTGCTGGGTTGGGGTCTGGTGGGCCAGATGGTTTGAAGCAGGTACTAGGACATTTGGGAAGATGCTTCAGAGGTAAGAAGTGAAAGACAAATGTAAATTCTGTAAAGCATAATAACATATGTGTCATGACATATATATCATAAAGCATAATGGCTTTGCCCATAATAGCGATGAGCACACCAGCTTTCTTAATTTCTTATTTGTCTCTCTCCACCCAGCTCCATTGCTCTGGGCCCCTCCAGTCCATTCTCCTGCATCTGGTGGCTTATTTCCCTACAGGTGTCATCTTGGCAGTAACTCAAGCCTAAGCACTTCTGGGGAATTTGTGCGCTGCCTGAGCGCTTTTTCTTTCTCTAATATGTCAGGACACCTCATTCTTTTTTTTTTTTTTTTTAAATGTGTACTTTTAGGCAATTGCTTTCTATAAATAAATAAAAATTCTAGCAGTGGCGGAAGCTGTAAGGCAAATGGATCTGGAGAGGACAGTCTCTTAGCTGCATGCCAGGCCAGCATGGGTAAATGAATCAGCTGGAGGGGCTGCACTACTTGCCCACTGACTCACCTCAGCTGCAGGGCCAGAAGCTCAGCTGTGGTTTGATTAGGAAAGAGGAGTGATAAAGGGGTATTGCTTTTAGTCTTGCTGAAGTATCCCTGGAATCTGGGTGGGGTGGTGACAGGGCTGTGCTAGGAATATGGCCAGGGAGGTGATATAGGGTCCCTGAAGCTTTGCAGGCTCAGAATATAAAGTACAAACAAGAGGAGGGGGATCCCAGAGCAGGCAATGTAGTCAGGTGATCATGCATACATGTCTTGTTTGTTCCAGCTTTTCCCTCTTTCCTGAGATAGGTATCAGGGAGCATGGCAAGAGGCCAGTGGCTGGGTGTGTGCTCTGTTAATAGATCATGAGCCCCCTCCTGTGGCATCCCATGCCTCACAAAGGTGCTCACACCTGTGCAAAATGAGTTTAAAACGCTGCCACATCAGATCAGATGGGCTTTACGTGCCTCTGGCAAAGAGGTAGTGGAAACACACAGTGCAAAGGCCTCCAGGAATTTTACTATACATGAGCATCTTCATTTTTGCTGCATGCAAAAATGCCTCCTGGCTTGGAAATTAGGTCCTGCCACAGTGTCATCTTGACAGGACACCAACGCAAGGGGCTGTGTCAGAGAGGCTTTGCAGGAAGCCAAAATAACATTGGAGGGCTGATTTTTTTTTTCTTTAACTGAAAACAGGGACCAGTGGGCTGTAGTTCAACCCTGTGGACGAGACCTGGCCTGGAGAAGTGTGAAAGTTGCTATGAGAAGGCGAAACAAGGAAACCTAAAAGTGAGCATAGTCTCAGGAGGTTCCAGGGATGTGAGTATTGTGCTTGAGGTGAAATTTGGAGAGGCAGTTCATACAGGCAACCAGATTTGCTTTCTTTACTTCATTTTAGGAGTCAGGAGATATTAGAGGTGTGTAATCTTTGGCTGTTCAGGATGTGAATATTGGTTCTGTTATATACAAAAAAGGGAGATACCTAGCTAAAGACTTCAGCCTGTTGCTCACTGAATGCTTTAATGTGATGGTTGTCTGGTGCTATAACCTCAGGATTGTACAAAAGCCCCTCACAAGGCAGGACTGGTGCCTCAGATGCTACTTTAGCATTTCAAGATGACCAGCGTCAAAACAGCCCTGACTCATATCCACCAAACCTCCACCTCCTGGCTGAGTGGTGCCTCTGCTCCCTCCGTAAGCAACTCGTGGGAGGGAGAGCAGCTGCTCTGTGCCAGAAGCTGACCCCTGGCATGGCAGCAAGGTCTGGGTTTCTATCTTAGAAGCTGATTTCCTACAAAAGCCAGTCTAGGTGTAAGAGTTGCAACTTGAACATTGTCTCCACTTCCTGTTTTCAGGAATACAGGGATTTAGTGCTTTTAGGAACTGGTGCTATTTCATGTCTGGCAAGAAAGGGGTAACTGGGCATCCTGCAAAGAGTTACTTCTCCCACCTGGTTTCCTCCTTCAAAGAAATGCAGCATCAGTTGCTGGCCCAAGATGAGATGAACTGCACAGATACTAATTTTTATATATATATACACACATACACTAATATTTTATATATGTAATAACAAATGTTTATGTATAAATAAATATATACTGTGTGCATATATTAAAAAACCCCACATACACACCCTCATTTTACGTTATACACAATTCTGCAGAGGGAATACACTAGTCTTCCAACATTTGCTCTGTGGCAGCATAACCCAGAAAATGGTGGAAACTGGAAGAAGAATTTGAGTTGGGGTGGACTACAACACCTTTTCTCTTGATTCCAAGACTACTCCAGTTTTTATTGACTGTCTCTGGTCAACAAAGACTCCCCCCGAGCAGACCAGTTGCTCTCTGTACAGTTGTCAATGACAACAGATACCCTGTGGCTGCAAACACTCCTCAAAAACTGTTGTGTTTCTCCACAGGTTTCACTCAGGTGTCCAGCAGGTATAGCACAGCGCAGTTTGTGATAACCACAGGGCAGCAGGCTGCATACAATTTGGCAGGCAGGGGCTCAGTCAGAGGTAGAAACTTACTTTTAGTCTGAGCTTAATGACAAAATTCCCTCCTTCTCCCTGCAAATACTGGGACACTACAAATTCAGAAGAACCAATAAAAGAGACTAATGACTGCAGAGAAGCTGTCAAAGCTATTAGTTTCTTCCACTGGGTCCCAGGGCTTGTAGGGTTTGTAGCTGTAGGGCACTCATGGCCTGGCCTGAGGGCATGAGACCTCTGAGTTATATCTGAAAACTTATTCTCTATGAATCCCAGGTTTTTGGCACCTCAGGCACTTTAGCCCTAGCCAGGACTTGGGGTCTCTGGGCTCTGTGGTGTAAGACCAGGATTTTTGTTTAGGAGGGAACCACAGCTCCCAGGACTTTCAGGTCATACTACAAAAACCTGGTGAACTCTCTGACCACCCTCCCCAGATCTGTTTAAAGCCAGGGTCTGAGGGTCTCCACTTCTGAGGCTCACACTAGGAGATACTGTATTTTGAATTTCTGCAAGTGAATTGAGATGGAGCTGGGCTTTACATTCCACTGTTAAAGAGCTGCTGGAATCAGACTCCCTGGATCTGTGGCAGACCCCAGGGCAGATCTCTTGATGAAACAGGAGGTTTCTAGGTCTGGGTTGAAATTTCTGAATGGATGGGTGCTGGTGTTCAGAAAAGCTGCCCCTCCAGCCCAGACCCTGGAGGCTGGCTGCCTACTGCAGCTCTGCCTTGCTCTCCAAAGCTCTGCATTGCTCTTGCTTTTCCTTGCCAGCAAGGAAACTGCTCTGGAGTAAGTGAAAATTTGTCATTATGGGTTGAGATATTTTCATGAGAATAGACTTAACAAACCAACATCTGCTGACAACATGTTGTTTCATCAGAAACTACTGATCAGCAGTATGTTGCAGTTTGTCAATGTGGCAAAGTCGATATTGAGTATCAGGGATTTTGCTTGGAAACCGACAACTATTTATGGTATTACAGCAATTCCTTTCTCTCTGCTCCTAGCTAAACTACGATTTTTGTCCTGAAGATCTTGGACATACAGGTTTTAATACACTTTATTGGGATCCTGTGAGTAATGTTGGGTATGATCTCACAAGAAGACATTGCTGCCTTCAGGAAAATGCAATGGAAGGCAGTAATAATAATCTCAGCTCCTGTGAGCTTATTATCCTGTGAGATTATTATCTCAGCTCCTGTGGCTTCCATCGCTTGAGAGCCAAAAGTACTTTAAATACCATAAATAATTAAACATTATAACTCTATGAAGCAGAGAAGATGCATCTCTATCTCTCTGATGAGGAGAAAAAGGCAAAGGGTGAGGAAGAAAACAATGGTGTTTACACTTTCAAAAAATGCTTATTGATTTTAGATGGTGGTATGAAGGATTAGAACAAGACTTCACTTGCTGTGGTTCATCCCCTACATGCTTTCAAGATTTAAAACCAGATATCTAACAATGTGAATACGAGTGAGCTAAGAGGTACCAAGGATGGACCAAAAATATGACAGTGAGGAATAGAATGACTGTGGGAGCCATGAATGACAAAAAAATAGTTTAGAGGTAAGTGATGGATAGAGAAATCTGAGAAGTGTGGTAGTTCAGGGCATATATTCTACCTTGAAGGAAGTTCATGCGAAATATTGTAATTCTGGATTTTCTTTTATACTAAAACTCTTACACTGTTTTAAAAGTGTAAACTGACATGAAAGCATACGTAACTCACAGCTGCACTTTGCCCATACTATTGATTTTTATTTCCTGGTAGGGTATTCTTTATTGTGACAATTGTCTGGGCTTGGTGGTTTTCTCTCTTACTCTTACTCTTACTACTAATGCTTTTTTCCCCCTGATGCAAATGTAAGTTATAGTGACTTTTGTGTAAATGAGATGTGGTCCAAGGGAGTTGAGCTGCACCCTGAGGGAGCCAGTGGTGGAGATGGGCTAGGAGGAGGCATGGGCTGGTACCTCCACACATCCATTGGCTGGCACATGGAAGAGTGAACAGCTAGGTGAGCTACTGAAAAGGTAGCTGAAGCCGCCAGCATGAATGGATTCAGGAGGTTAGAGGAAAACAGTAAAACAGAGGATAAAATGCATGGAAATGGCATTCAGCTGAACCAGATGCAATCTGTTTGCTTGCATTGGAGTGGGACTTCCCATCCGTTTCCCTGAAGCATCAACTGCAAGTGACTAGCTGTGGTCCAGATGTGGCTTTGCCTGTGTATGTTTCTGTCATTGCAACTCTATAAATATGATCGAGTGCTGAGCGGAGGGAGAGGTCAGTGGCTGCTGGGCTGGGTCCCTCCAGCTGGGAAAGCTTTCAGGACACTATTGATTGAAGGTCTTGGTGAGACGAATTGGCCCTGACCTGTCATACAATTGCAGGCACAGCATGGTCTGGTGCACAGCACTAATGTACTGTGAAAGCATATTGTATCCAGAGGCTTCATGGCTGGTGCCTTACTGGTCGTTGAACTCAGGGAGAGAAAGATAGGGAAGGGGGAGAATGTTGGGTGGGGAGAGTAAAGAGAGAAAGAAGAATCAAAGTGAGACCACAAAGATTTCCTGATTTGCAGTTGTCAGTTCTCCATTCATTCTGGCTTTAGAATTTATTGTAAGGATCAAGTCTTTCTAAATGGATGAATCCTTTTTTGGACGCTTCTGGGTTGGAAGTGTACAACTCCAAACATCTTGAATGACACTATCTTTGATGACACTCACTGGGTTTCCCTTGTTACTTTTAGGCAGATTTTGTTATGTTTTTCTATAAGTGATGATAACAGGAGCATAGAAGTCCTTTACCAAGAACTGAAGTGAGGAAAATAAAAGGGACAAGGGACGGGCAATTACAAGGAAGAAGACTCACAACAGTGTTTTCTGGGTACTTAGCCATCCTTTCTAGTGGCCTGACCAGAGTTAGATTTTGACTCTCTTGGCTCTGGCATGCCTTTTTGCCCATGCTAAACACACATTTTGGTACCTCTCACTTCCAGGTTAATTCCCTGTCTTGTTTCATGAGCAATGCTGGCATTTTCATGATGGCCCTGGGTGACAAACCCCATTTTCCAAAATGCTGCATGCTAGTGGAATTCAGAGGTCACAAGGCTCCTGAGAGGTGCTGTCAGTTTGCAAACTATGACCCATCAGTGTCCATAGCACTGTTGCTTTTTCCTGAACCAGCTCAAAGTATGTGTCTCTTTCTGCATCCTGCTGCCTCCACTTATTGGCTCCTTTGCCCCCCTCACATCTTTACCCCTCTCACATCTTGGTGTTTTGGGCATCAAGCCACCTTCTCTGTCATTTCTGCTGTCTGTAACATCTTTATGAGAGCCTGATCAGGTCTGGTGAGCTCTGATACTCTGCTTTAAGGATGTTTAAGATTTGCTGAAACAGTGTCACAGTGAGCAGAGGCTGTGAGAATAGTTCTCCTAGCTTGCCCTTGCTGCATAGGCTGCAAGACTGAAACATACACTCATGGAGATCTTTCCTAAGGGCCAGGCAGGTTTAAGTTTTAAAGCTTTATCCTATGTCATATATGATATCTGAGGAGATTGACAGCAAACTGGATGACGGTATCCAAAGTGCAGGTGTAGTTGAAGGCTGTTTCCCTCTGGTTCAAATGTCCTTTTTGGGATTTTCAGCATTGTAGGAGAAGCTATCACTCAAGTTCTGCCTAAAAAAAAAAAAAAAGAAAAAACCCCCATATTTTCTTTACCACTTGTGGTATGTTTTAAGAAACCTTTGAGATTTGACTTTTATGGTATTAACATCTGGCATCCAAGGAACTTAAGACTCTCTCTTGATGTGAGACTTTGAGTAACCCATGGGATCCCAGCGGTGGTGTAGCATTTGGTAGCTGCCTTCAGGAGACAGTGCAGTCTCTGCCTCTCTGCTCTCTGTTTTTCCTTTAACAAAATGATGCAAGAAACAAACAGGTACCGAGTGAGGTGCGATAGAGTTTCAGGAATGGAAAAGTCCTTCCAGCCTTGGAAGCAAAAATTCTCCTCTCTTTTTTAAATTTTGAATTTCAATATAATAATTTGCCAATACACTAAATGCAGAGTTGATTAAGATGGAATAAAAAACCTCAGATTAATACAGCAAACAATGAGAAATCAGGAGGATGTGCTTCCAAACCATCCAAGTGAAGTTAAATGTGCATTTCTCATGGGTGTTAATGGATTGGAGATATTTAAATCCTGAGCTTTTGGAAAATGGTTGTTCTCATGTTGTTACTGTGCTGTTGATTCCTGCTTGGAAATGAAAACTGGAAGTGGAGAATTAAGTAAGGAAGGAAGAGACTGACATATGGATTGCTGAATTGTTCCAATTTGATTTTAATTGGCAAACCCAGTGTTGCTCTGGTGCAGTGTTCTGCTGTCTGTTTATACCCAGTCTTGCACTTCAGGAAGCAAAGCTGCTTTCAACTATACCGAAATCCCTTTGGAGGGGCCCTATGCACACAGCAGTGCATCCCTTGTTTTGCATGATCTTGCTGTGAGCCTGATCCAGTTCTGAGATGAGACAGATGACAGTCAGAAGTGGGAAATGGTGCACGTCTCGTAAACTTTGAAACTCTTGTTTTAAATGGAGCATGCATGGAGTGACAGCTGTGTCAACTGAACCCTCCAGGTGGTGAGGATATTTCAGTCTCTGGCAGAGAGGGCCTGTCTCATCCCCCTAAACTTGCACAAGCAGGATTCTGGTGGGGGGTGTGAGGTCCTGGCAGGGGAATAGTGTCTCCAGTCCGGCTCTGCAAGCCAGGCTCTCAGAGAACAGTGACTGTGCCAAGTCTCTATGCTCTGGCATTTAGATGTTGGCACTGGGCAATGCCAGACTGACCTGCTGTCTTGCTTAATGGCTTTTGTGTGTGTGACACTGAGTCCCGCAGCTCTGCACGTGTGTACCAGCCTGGGTAAGCAGGTCAGACTTGCTCCTGCTCTCCATTGCCCAGCCATTACCTTCATCCCCCCTTGCTCATCCTGATGAGGAGCTGAGGGTACTCAGCTTACAAGGAGGGGTGAACACAGCTGAACTTCTGTTCCAGCAGAGGAAAGTCCCAAGGGGTGATCAGACAACCATCTACAGGCATTTTCACGGTGGAAGCGGTGAGTCGAGAGGGAGAAATTATTTAGTCTGGGTGAAGGAGATATTATTAAAGTAACATGGTAGCTGAGCAAAGGGAAAATTTGGGTTGAGTTTAAGGAAACATTTCTAAACTTGAGCCTTGGAGCCATCTCCTAGCAGTGGTAGAATCTTATTAAGTCATTTCAGAGCAGGTAGTGTGCTAAAGCAGATGCCATAGACAGCAATCCTGAAGTGACTGGGGGAAGGGCAAGACTATTAATCAGAGTATTTTAATTTGTAATTTCTATGAATCACTTGACGTTGGTCTCAACGGAAGCTCTCAGGCTGTGGCTGTATCAGCTATCACCCATGATATGCAAAATATGTGGGTGGGAGGGAGTGTGAAGGACACTGGGAGCTTACCCTTGGGCAACCTTACAATAATAAGACATAGTTCTTCATCTGTTAGGAATGATATGGGTCTAATTGATGATCAAAGCATTCTATGTACCGCCTAAGTGCAGGGAGAGAATTGCTCTTCTCTTTTGCATGGGGCAGAAAAGAGAAGCACTTTTTCACCATATCCTTCTATACACCTGTTGGATAGACAGAGCAAGCTAGCCATGAAGATGGGGAGGAATGAATATGTGATATATAGGATGAATCTGACCCTGCCCAAGTCACGGAGGAGTTGTTACCTGGTTTAATAAAAAACAACAACAACAACAACAAAAAACAGCTTGAAAGAAAATAAATAGAGAATGGAAGTTAAACGTATGTGCTACTTTCCACCCAGCATCCATGGAAGGAAAGCTAACAGTGAGGTACTGCGAGAGAGCTCCAAGGGCTTTGAAAGCTTTGTTTGGGGGTGTGTGATGCATTCCGCCAAATAAAAAGACTGACTTGAGAGAAATAAGGGAAAACAAGAAGCATTTTGCAAGTAAGTTAGATAGAAATTAATCTGTGGGACATTACAGGCATGGATAAAGGTACATGTTGGAGAGGGAGTGGTTGTGAAGAGTAGAAAGAAGACCTGCCCAAAAGGCCTTGGAGACATGTTTCTACTACTGTCATAGGAACATTCATATATCAGAATAAGAACATAAGTGATGTTCAAAGCTAGTTAAAATAAACTGAGCTGCACAAGATTTCATCTAAAACTACTGAAATGCCCTTGGTGGAGTGTTTACTCAGAGTCACCATAATGAACCATTTTGGTCTAGGTCCTGGGTTGTTCTTGCATTCATCACTGTGCGTGGCACTTTCCATTGTCTCCAGTCTTTGCCATCTTCCTACTGTGAATGTCATGCAGCATCATTCATTTTGTTTATCAACACCTGAAGTGTGCAGGCACTTCTAAGACATATCCATCATGTCCCAGATCCATCCCACTCTTCTTCATCTTTGTTTACAAAATTCCTGGAGCAACAGGGCTGTGAGCCAGAAGATTTATGGGCACTTATGTCACCTACCTGGTAAGCAGTAATAGGGGGAAACAGCAGTGCAAGTATTGTCAGCGTACAAATAGCCTGAGCTGAAGGTGCAGTAGGACAGTGGTTAAAGCAGTGTTAGAACATGAAGAATGCTTCTTCAGAGATATACAATAAGCAGTGCGTTTGGACTGGGGATGGCATAAACCATGAGAATAGGAGGCTGTCATAAGCTGGAATCAGGTTGTCAAAAATCAGGCAGTTGGAGAAACTTAGGTGTAAATTATAGCATGATATATAGCTTTAAGCCCCAGCTTTTAGGAGTAACAGTTCGAGACTGCAATCAGTCCTGCTCCTTTCTTTGCATGGATGGTCCTAACTCCTGAAGTTTGCCTGTAAGGCAGGTAGTAAACAGAAAGATTAAATATGTAGTAATTTTTTGCAGTAGACAAACACAGAAATAATGTTCTTCTTTGGTCTGGGCATAGAGTTATTTCCTTGCCAAACAGCCCAGTAGAATGCCTAGTGCAACATTAATTTCCCTACAGCTTCTTCTAGTGTACTTGCTATTCCCTGGTGCTGTGTTGGATACCAGGCACAGAGCATCTTCCAGCTTTGTAAAGTATCTCACTGGTGAGATGGATTTCTTCCTACCCCTAACTAGGGCCTGAAACACAAGAACTGTTTTTTTGATTCATTGTCTGATGCTGCTCAAACTGTCAGAGAAATGAAGCCAGTGTGAGTTATGATGCTGTCAAAGATTATAAAATACTGAAGGGTATGATAACATTGGTGGCTAACACTGGGGCTGGCAGAACATCTCTCTCTAGGTAGTAGTGGGATTGAGGGTGGTGGTGAGTCCTGGAACTGGGCTAGGGATCAGGGGTGAGTGTAACACTGGGAATTAGCATTGTAGTTGGTGCAGATGCAAAATTAGCTGCTGAATTTGGATTCTGTGGCTTGAAGTCCTTTAACCAGTACTGGGACCTCATTGGAGCTCCCAGTGAGCAGAGCGCAGAAAGCACTGGGATATGAACTTTCCCACGGCCCTCCAGGGAAGTACAGAATAGGGAGGCTGGAGGTAAGGTGATGCTGCTCTTCTTCCAATACAGAGCCAATGTACCTGTGAAGTTCTCTTTGCTGCTGGCTATCGCACACTGTTCAGCCTCCTGTCCCAACCATCATCATCTTCCTAATTAGGAAAGCTGCTTTCAAGACAGATTTTGTTGGGGACTGCACTATCACAGGACTTCCTTTCCTCTTGCTGTCTTGAGCTTAGAGATCAGGTTTTGGGGACCCTGCAAATACCCTCCCTAGGGGCTATGATGCAAGGCTGCCCAGCTGGGACGACTGCAGAAAAAGGAGGTACCAGCATAGGCACACAACAAAACTGCCCTCAAAAGCCTGGGACCAGCCCATGTTCTGCCTCAGTTTCTTTATCTGACCTGAAGATTGCCCAGTGTTGTTGTAGACTGCCTAAATAGCACTCTGTTTACAGTTAGCCTGGTTGAGTGCACAGTGACCTATTTGTGTACTTTCTGTATTTTGAAATATCGTCCAGAAATATCTCTAAATGCTGAGCTGTATTTTGCCTGTGCAGCCTAATAATTTTCTATTAATACCTATCTTAGGTCTGATCCACATAAAAATGCAGTGTCAAATAGGGTTCTCGTGATATTTTTAAGCAATCTAACCTTTGGTCCTGGCCAAATTCCAATCTGAATAATTACTGTCTGACTACCTACATTCCTCTTGTATTTTCAATTGGAGAAGTTAGCTTTCCCTTCCTGTTTTAATGGTGATTGTGTAACATTGCTCTGCAGCACTAAGTAGATGCTGCATTCCTCTACAATGGTGGATGTGTTTTATTGGTAAGTAAAATGAGATTATAGAGGTATAATGGTTTTACAGGCATGTTTATACCTAAATATAGATACATCTGCAAAACCACTTTGTCTAATGGCCCTGTCACATATTATTTTCCAGGGAGTAAGAGACAATACAATAGTGTGGAGTAATGTGTAAAGGATTTTACTTACCAGACTGGAGTTTGGGATTTGCTACATTCTTTTGGAGTGGTGAAATCAGAGAAAAGACTCCAACCACAGTGTTGCCCCACACCACCACTAAGGGAAAAGCCTGCTCATGTAAAATACTTTGTAATAAAATATACTGGCACATTTTTTATATTATTTTTGATTGGTGAAATTAGACTCTGGCAATATTAAAGTTACTTGAAACAATTAAGGGCAAATGCCCTGTTTTACAACTGCAACCCTGTAAGATGCTTTTGAAATTCTTTGTGTGTGAATTTCTCCATTTCTTTTCCTTGTTGGAAACAAGAACACCACTCAGGAAGAGGTTTGCATGCTGCCTCCAGTGCTTCCTTGACTGTGTGCCTCAAACTTTTGCATTTGAACAGTGTAGAAATTAATGGATAAAACTCACTGCTGTGTGTGCAAAACCACATTTACACAATTGTTCTGGGGTCACCTTACTCTGATAATAAGTCTGTTCTGGCTCACCCATGCCTCTCCTCTACTAGCGCACATTCAAAAGGGTCTTGTAGTGAGCCAGACCAGAAGCAGAAAGGGAGATGGGGCTGGTACTGGCAAGTTTGTCCCTTTCCCCAACACCTGGCATGTGCATGTGAGCAGAAGTGACCCCAAGGAGGGTAGGGAAGGGATTGTAACCCTCTGAGCACCCCTATTGTAGTCTTGGAGCAGCTCAACTCTGTGCTGTGAACCTGTTGCTGCCTTATGGGAGCTGAATAGTGGAGGCCACCACTCAGCCCTGGCTTGGATGTGATTTATTTGTGTTCTGCAGCCTTATCACATCCCTGGGTCCCATCCTATGAGGGAGCCCTGCTGGACCTGATACCTGCTGTTCCCTCAGAAGGATACTGGTCTCTGACTTGCAGATTGCTGGATCACCTGAAACACATCATGGTCATGACAGAAGTGTTATGTGTGAGTGAGAGAAGAAGAGAGAGCTGTTTTGGGTGGTGCAACACAGGCTACCTACATATTCCTCTGCCTGATCCAGAGAAAGCTTATAGCTGAGGATCCAAAATGGAGATGCTAGGTTGGCTGTGGAGGCACTGAGGACCTCCTCTTTGCATTAGCTTCTTCCTAGCCCTTGCTGCTCCCTGCATATATGACAAACTCCTGAGAATCTGGTGCTGTATAGGAATTCCATTTTCCATTCATCTTGTATTGAATTGAAAAATCTGCCTGGGGGGCGCATCTCATGAGCTAAACACCCGACAGATTGGCATGTGTGCTCTTCAGGATGTAGGCTCTTTGCTGCTGCTTGGAGGTAGAGATGCGAGAGATTTCTTGGCTTTGATGCAGGTGTAGATGAAGGGAACAGGGTTCTTGGATGGAATTTTTCCCAGTGGGAGAATTCTGTATTTGGGCATGAAGGCAGACAGCTGCCATGATTGCCTGCATTTCTCCTGCATCACTGCTATATGAGCCCTGGGTTGGAAGGCCCTGTAAAGTATTCCTGGTGGGAGAGGGCTGGGAAAAAAACACACTTTGGTCCCTGGGCATCACAGCTAGCCATTGCCTAACCAAGCGTAATATACTGTGTAAGTCTATGCAGAGGGATCACAGGAGACATATTTTAAAGAGAACAAATATAGCATTAAAGTCAGTGAGCAAGAGAGTGAGAGACAGAGAGCGTGTAGCATGCATTAAAGTTAATAAAGCATTGCAGGAGTGAGGACTGCATTTCACTGTGAAGGAATCTAATTTAGTGACTCGTAATTGGAGGATAACTGTCCTGCTGGAATGAAGTTAGCTGTTCATTTTGCCAAACTCTCGAAGTCTCTTGGTTCTCCTTGTGAGCATCTCTTGGAAAGTGGATCCGTCAGAGAGTTTAGAATCGATTGGTGCTTCACACCTGTGGTCCCTTTCAGCCTCTTAAGTGGATTTGGTTCCTCCGGTGCATATTTATTATCTATTTTATTATCTGCCTATTTTTCTGGTACTATCAATGAAGGATGCATACTCTCTGCTTAGCATGACAATGAGGGAACAGGTGCTGAGCCTGTGTGCTCTCCTGGGCAGGACAAGATGAGGCCCCTTGTGCCCTTTCTCTTTCTGTGGGTGATGTCAGCTACAGCTGTTTTGTGGACAACCAGCCTCCCCAAAGAATTGCCATCCTTCTCCATGCTGCTGTTGCTTTCTGTTCATTTGATCTAGGCATGTGTAGCAGCAAACAGTATGGAAGGGTCCCGTTCCTGGACCAGAAGTGTAGTGCAAGGAAGTACAGGGCTGGTGTATTTATTCCAAGCGAGCCTGGCTCCTGAAGAACAGTCATGGGTGTGAATATCTGACCAGGATGTTTTGTGCTGAGGGAAAGTCTTCTTCGATTTGAAATGCCTGAAATCTCCTTGTGACAGCAGCATGGCCCTGGGTGGGCACACCAAGTGCGGCTGACTCCCACAGGGTTGGTGGGCAAATGGGGGAACATTGCTCAGCTGTTGCCCCCAGACCAGGGGGTTCTGATATTTACACTGCATAGATGCTGCAAGGATTAATTCATTGGTGTTTGTGAAGTGCCTTGAGGATGAAAAATGCTGTGAAAATGTGAACTATTATTAAAATAAGACTGAATAAAGAAAGAGCTAGGAACAATCCCGCAGGGAACAGTCCTACTCAGGCAGGGGCTGGAGAGATGACCTCATCGGGTTTTTCCATTTCTACTGTTATGATTACAAAATAAAGTGGACATGTTCAGGGAGAAGATCTGTGTAACATCCCTGGCTGTAGTAGCTGAGGGTGAACCTTTGTAAGCTCCGTGGGCCTTTCTGCTTCTGGGCAAAAATAGCTGTCATAGGGGCTTGGAGGGAATGTCTTCCCCACACTGCATTTATTCACTTTTGGACACAACTGATAAGGATTTTTGGATTCCTGCGTTTTTGTGTTCCTGGATTTTTAAAAAGAAGTGAACCTTGTATGGGTGAAAGGCATACGGCTGACTGTACTACAGACTGGAGTTGTGTGCGTCTTGGTGGTAAGAAGGTTGTGTGCAGTGGATGCACCATACACATAGATTCAGTGATCTTGCTCATTTGTCCTCACTTTATTCTGGAGGGGCTGTGCTAAGAAAGTAAAAGGAAGTCCTTATCTGCCTGGTCCCTTTAGCCTTTCTGCCTACACCTCCAGCAGAAGGCCAAACTGATCACAAGCACCAGTAATTCCTTTGTATTGAGGGTAAGCACTTAGACTTGGGCTTGACATAAGCAATTAATTTCACCAAGACAGCTGATCAGCCATCAAAGGACAATTCTCTATGAGTTTTGACTTGGGTCTTAGAGTGACATGGGACCTGAGAGATGACATGATCCCATCTTCTGCTGACAGCTGTTCTTTGAAGTGACTCTAAACTCTGAACTAGAGGTTGGACTGGTCTGACTCCTCCAAGTTCAACAGAGTACTGAATGCAGCCAAATGGCTGGGTGTCAGGCAAGAAGGATGGGTGGGAGGAGGGCTAGTGTCTGAGGAAGATCAATGGATCAGCCTTGAAGGCTGAGTGCATGATTGACTTGTCAATTAATCAGTTTCCCTTTCTCTTACTTTTCCCCTTTCCTGTTTTTTTCTTACTAACTCAGGGAGTGTAAGAGCTGAAGATGAGGCCCAGGGTGGAGTGCTACTCTCCAGGGTTTTGGCTGGTGCTGGCAGTCCTCGCGACAACAGGCAGCGGGGCACGTGCACAGAAAAGCCACCCGAGCATTGGCATTGCGGTCATCCTGGTGGGGACCTCAGACGAAGTGGCCATCAAAGATGCCCACGAGAAAGATGACTTCCACCACCTCTCAGTGGTGCCTCGGGTGGAACTGGTGGCCATGAACGAGACAGATCCCAAGAGCATCATAACCCGCATCTGTGACCTCATGTCAGACCGGAAGATTCAAGGGGTGGTATTCGCTGATGATACAGACCAGGAAGCCATTGCCCAGATCCTGGACTTCATCTCTGCCCAGACCCTCACTCCCATCCTGGGCATCCATGGAGGCTCCTCTATGATCATGGCAGATAAGGTAAATTTGAGCTTTCTTCTATTGCACACCTGCAGATCGAAACTTAAAATAGACAGAAATAGCTTATTCTGTGATCCTAAGGTGTAGTCTCATGGGGCCGAATGGTTGGGGGACTAGAGATTCTCAGATTCAAAGGGAGATTAAGAGAGCTAACTGTGTGTAGCACTGCTGAGAAGAGCCTATTAATCATGTGGAATTACCTGCAACAGAGAAAAACCGAGGAGGGAGAAGAGCAGGTAGAAGAGATCTACAGAAGAATCAGCCCTTTTTTTCCTTCCTTAGAAGGATAAAGAACCCCTGACAATTGTGATTTTTTTTATTTTTTTTTTTTAAGGTTTTATTTTTCCCTGTATTTTACCTTGGAAGAGCCAGAGATGCTGGCTTGGATTTTTCCCGCATGCATCTGGAGGACATTGTGGTATTTTCAGGGACATTTAATACAGCTCTTACATCTTAATTGGAAAATAATTGAATCTTTAATAAAGCTATCCTCTCTCAGAAGTGTTCATTAGCTCCTGAAGTTAAATAGGTGTTAGCTAGAGCAACTAACCAGTCTGAACCAGTCAGGCTAACTCTTTCTTTTTTCCATTGCTCTACTTTATTCCTTCATATCATTGACATTTCACTGTTTTCCCAGGCCTCAGCTCTTCTGGGGAATTACTTCATAAACAAGAATTCCTGCTACTGGTTTTGAACAGGGCAAGATGCAGAGGAAGCTGCATCTTTGGCCAGCTGATAACTCTTAAGTTTAGGGGAGCCTACATGGGATGCAGCTGGACCTGATTCAAGTCTTCCCCTGGGAGGAGCAGGGAACTCAGTAATTCACACATGAGTATGCATTCGACCAGACATTGTGGCTAAGCCTTTGGGCTGCTGTGGGCCAGTGGGACTACCTGAGGGAAGTGTGCTGTCCCTTTCCCTGCAGGCTCCGTGCTAGACTGAGTGAGGGCCAAGCCCTTCCTTGGGAAGACACTTCTTACCACACTTTGTGCATAACAAAAAAGTAAACAGGGACACAAGCCAACAGCCTTTTTCTTTTACAGGTCCCTTTTAAGCAAATCTGAGACATTTAACTAGGCAAAATCAAATCTAATTGAATGAAGGGAAGGGGAGAATTAAACTGGCCACTGTGGCAGCTTTTCCTCAGAAAGAGATCTAGTGGGCTGAGAAATACAGGCACTTTCTGCTTTATTTACTTTGTAAATAAATAATCCAGTGAAGGTTATTGTAGGTGAGTAAATGGGAATAAATTAATCACTAATTATTTCCTCACTCTTTGACCAGTTGTTCAGTTGCCAAATAACATACAGTTAAAATGGAGTGTTATTTTCTCGTATCAGCCTTTGCACTAAAGTAGTCACTGAATAAAATAGTCACAGGTCTTTTTTCTCTCACTCTCTCTCCTGGAATAGTTGTACATGTGATAAAGTCATTCTGCCCCATTCCACCCACACGTTTTGGAGGACAGTCAGGCAACAACGCTGCTTCTCCATGCTTTCCTGCCTGCTGCATTGCATGGTTATTGATGTCTGTGCAAAAGGGTTCTGAAACATTACTTGAGTGCTGCACTTCACACTTGTGGTGATATTTTATATCCTCTTTGAACAACTGTAAGAGTTACTGATGCCAGACCTCCTAAGCACTGGGGAAAGGTCCCTGTGACTTTGAACGTGGCAGGCCAAATTCTGATTCAGATTCCTGCAGTGTAAATCCAGCATAGTCCCATTGCCTTTGGCAGGATTAGAACAGATTTACGCTGCTGTAATTCAAAGAGAAATTTGGCCTATTGCACTTTGCAAAGATCTTTCTTTCTACCCGTCTCTAGTCTCTCCTTGGGAAGGCAGGATCTCCCACGTCTGCCCTGTGTACCCCACTGGTTTGCTTCTAAAGAGTGTTCAGGCTGCCCACAAGGAGCAGAAAGGTGGAAGCCTTATGAATGGAGACCTCTGTTTTATTCAACTCCCTCTTTTTCTAGTTTTGCAGAGAGGAGAAGCAGGTTACATACAAAGATCTGCAGTTTTCGGGAAGACCAAAATTTATTTATTTATTTATTTTAATATAAATTGAAAAGGCTGACCTTTACAGCTTCTGATTCACAGGTGTGTAATCTTTAATAGATAGTATTTATTTGATGAATTGAATTAAAATATGGTAAAGAGTAAATATATTGATATTCTCCTAAGAATACTGAAGTCTGCCTGGTAAGCCCTTAAGAAAAAAATAATCTTTTTTCCACAGAAGGCCTTGACAGAGGCTTTGCTTTTAGTGACTCTTAGTCATATTCTTTGCAGATGAGTTGTGTGACTGGGGTTTGATCTTACAAGCATGGATTGCTTCTTCCAGCATCCCCTCAACACCCACAGCAGTCAGCTGCGTTTGAACTTGCTCAGCATTTCACAGGTTCATGCCTGCACTTATAGCTTTGTTATGCTCCCTGTGAGTTTGTGATCAGTAGTGCCAATGCAAACCTAAAGAACACTACAAGCCACTAATGCCTTAGTGTGACAAATAAGCCTCTCTTCTCTGGAGGTTAATGCAAAAAAACTCCTCAGTCAAACCACTTTTCTTGGAGCTGCATGTGAGATTCTTTCACTTTCAATGAGAGTTTTAGAAGTGTTTCTCGGAGGAAATTTGAGTCCATATGTAAAAAAGGCTTTGTAATATACTGGGAAGCTGGTAAATTAAGACACAAAAGGGTAGGCAAAAAAAAAAAAAAAAAAGGAAAAAGGAGCATTTCAAGCTTGAATTTTCTTTTCTCCTGTATGTATAGACAGAAATATTGTATAATGTGCACCATAGGCTGGCTTCCTCTCAGTTAATGTCCATCTAGCAGTTTGCTACCTGCCAGCTGGAAGTCTGGGCATTGTTACAACCAGTGGGAAGAGGGGAACCACCTGAGGACAGTTCACCCCACTTACCTCAGGGTGCTCTGAAATGCTCATAGGACAGTCCTGTCTCCCTATGCCAAGTGCTGAAGAAGGCTGTACCCTGACTCGCTCATGATGCCTCAAGTTAAATGCTATGAATCCTATCGTAGGTGTAACATAACAGGTGGAGGTATGTTGCTGGAAGTGTAACATCTGGATTTCCTGATGGTTTTGTTCAAACTCATGCTCTTTAGTATTGCATTTGATTAGATTTTGTGGATAATATTTATATCTTCTGTTTTCCCTGTGTTTTGCCTTTTCCCTCTGGAAAATAAGTATACAGGAATTTGCATGTGTTTTTTGCTGTTTCTCTCCTCGATGCTGGTGTCCCTAATCCCACCTGCTTAGCTGTTACAAAGTGTTATGTTTAATCTTTGCCTAATTTGACATCAGAAGAAAATGACCAGATGATCTGTGTGCACACTGTGATCTGGGTTTAGTTCCAGGAAAACGGTGAAGCATAGACACATGATGTGCCTCACTTGAGCTCTGGAAAGACCACTTGACTGAGGGAGAGTCTTGACATCACTGGTTCAATCCCTTTAGTCTCTGAATGTGCCGCCAGTGACACCAAACAGTGTGAACTGCAGCAGTCATTTTGTCCTGGCTGAGTGGCCTGGGAGTGATGGCTGAGGGGGTCCAATAGCCACTGTGATGGCTACTCTCAGAGGAACGAGGTCTGCAGCTGTGGGGCAGGGTAGAAACCTGATCACACTTTTTCAGCCCTGCAAGGAAGTACCTGCCCTCATTTTGGTAGTAATATCTTGAAAAGGGACTAGGATGATGGTATCATGTCACCTGGACCTTTGATGAGAAAGGGATCACTGATGATCTGTGTTTAATCTGGGATAGATGAGATGAAAAGAAATGTGCACCACAACCAATGCTAGGTTCTTGTGATCTAAGAACTTTGTTAGTGGAAGCTTACTAGTCTCTTCAGTTTGCCTGAAGTTGCCATAATGACCTTTCTTTTTACAGCTTTGTTATGCCTGATCTTAGACATTAGTTTGTGTTGTCCAGAGGACTGCAATGCACTTGTGACTGGTGAGCATATCTGCTCCCATTCTAGTATTTAAAATAAGTTCTTCTTTCTCAGTTGTTTTTTGAATGCAGAAATTCAATATGACCACAGTATGGAAATAGATGATGGATAAGAATGCTGTGTGGTAAGAGACTGATGGTGGAAGGAAACCTTCAAAGCTGCAAACCAAGCTTCAGTTCAGATAAGCAGACAAACCCCAATATCTTGTGTTTGCAGACCTGAGGCTGAAAATCTGGGCTGGGCTTTTCTTCTTTATATTTTTAGTATTAGTTAAAATAATTTCTTCCCAGAACTTGAAGTAGAGGAGCAGCTACAGAAAAGGAAATAGCAATAACAGTATACATTCATAGGTATCTTAAGAGTGAATTGTTCAGATTTAGGATGCTTATCATGTTGGAAAAGATTTAGCTTTTTGCCTAAAAAATGACCGCTCCATTCAGCTGGTTGGTCTGTTTTGTAATGAGAGACTACTTGTTTCAAAAAAATAACAGGAAATCTCAACTTGGTGATAATGAAAGCAGAAAAGGTAAGGGCAGAAAATGCCTCGGGTTCTCTTTATAGCACAGCTGGTGATCGTAGTTTTTGGTGGAACTGTCCCTCGCTATTTCTCCAGTCATGTTATTTTGCCAAAGCTTCTTGCCCTGTGCAGCTTTGCAATAACACAGTGGTGCCCAGGCAGCACCTAGGAAAAATATTGGAAGAAGAGGACGATTATGTTTTCCCAGCTGAAAATAATTCTCCTCTATCTTTGCATCCCTTTCTATTTTTTCCAGGGCTTCCCCACACAGGTTAATCATAGTGATGGAAATAAAATGTTACGAAAGAATAATCTGTTAAATTCGGTTGTGTCCATAGTAAAATGTGTATGAAAGCTGCATGAAACTGACCTGAAATCTAAAGTCCCTGGTCCATTCTAGGCCAGATTTTCCTTCCTTTTCTCACACAGCACAGAGGTGACTTTTCTGCTACTCCCTCCACTACCTTGCTCTTTCTTCCCCATTCACACCAAAGTTGCACCTCCACCTTTCCATCCCTACTTCATAAATCTCAGTCCCCTTCCTTTTGGTTTTCTGTCAAGGCTTCCAAGACATATTGTGTCTCTCTCAATGCTGAATGTAGCTGTGATCTCCATGATGCTGCAGCAATGGTATTCTTTGGTATTTTGACAGGGAGGAAGTCCAAACTTGGACAATAGGTGGAAAGCACCAGGAAAAAAAAATTAACTGCTGGTCAGAGTGCAGCGAAGTGATGCTGCAGGTACAGAGAAGCTAAAATGAGTTGGATAAGCTGAGCACCTAGATTCACACTGAAACCAGGACAAAGTCAAAGACACTGGGACAGTGCTGCTAAAAGCAGAAGATCTGTAATTAAAAGGAAAGCACTTTCACTCTCGGGTTTCCAAAGGTTAAATAATAGGGATGCATGGGGAATGCAAACCTCATTTTTTGGATGTAAATTTGTTTCATTTCCATTAGGGATGACATCTGAAATTTTTAGAGTCCTTGTGTGAAGGAAAAAAGCAAAAGAAAAAGTTCCCTTTGACTGGATTATATGAATTGAAGTGAAATAAATTCCAAACAAAATGCTGCTTAGAAGCAGGAAGGGGAAAAGACACATTTTGATCTACAGATGTTGAAAGAGTATGGTTCAATGTTGTCAGAAGATTTCTATCCTTTTTTTCCCCTCTAAAGCAAAACTATATGCAGTTCATGTAATTTCAGAAAGCATTTTCATTCCTCTGAAACAACATTTGATGACAGTAGTAGTTTAAATGTTCTTAGACTAATCTAGTGGTTAACAAAGATGAATTTGATTTAAAAAAATAAAAAAAGATCAGCAGTTTCCCTTCAAGCTTTTAATAATTTTATTGAGGACATGATTAATACACTTCTGCTTTTGGTACTCAATTTCCTCTTGCTGCCAAATGAAAGTGCTGTGTTGCTTACAAATAATGAACTAAATATCATGTGTTCTGAAACTACAAGTCTGCTGCAAAAGTTGGGGAGGGAGAAGAAAGGTGGGTCACAGAGAAGCCAGTATTGTATGTCAATGTTGTTTTTTCCCATGAGTATACACATATAACAACAGGCCAGGTGGATCTGTAATTTAGGTTTACATCTCTGTCTAATCCACCCAAACAAAATGACATTTTTTTGTATAAAGAAAAGGAATATAGATAACGTATTTCTGTGGATTTTAATTATCATCTGAGAATTTCCCCAGAACAATTTTTATTACTTTACAAATGAATTACAGCACTTAAAATCCCTCAAATATTAGGAAACCTTGAAATGAACTTCTAAGAGCTTTAACCTTTCCCCAGGGCCATTAAATCCATTGATGTTAGCTCTCGTTTTCTAAACAACAGCTCAAGTGCTTCCATCAATATTATTTCAATTAAAAAAAAAAAAAAGACTTCAAAGAAATATTTTATTTCTTTTATTAAATATCCTATCAAAATAGTCTGCTTTTAAACTTGTGAAGTTTTCCTCTACTTTATCTTTATCTATTTTATTTTTTTTGGAGGAAATCCATTTCAAAGCCTTAACTTTTTCTGGAGTATTGTTTTCAAGAGTTTGATTCCCACCCCCTACTCCCCCAACTCCACTTAAAAAAAAGGAAAAAAAAAATCTGGTAACTTTCCGTGAAATATCCCCATCCAGTAGTTTCTACTTGATGCACTTTATATCTGCCCTGAGCCTTGGAAATAAAAAGACTTGGAGACCTGACGCCTGAAGGCACCCTCTGAGCTTGAGTGTCTCAGGATTGGGGAAGAGAAAACCTGGAGGGATCCTGGTGAGGCTTACACCCTGCCAATGTATCCAGGGTGCTTTTGGGCAGCAGCAGTGCTGGGGCAGGGATGGGATGCTGAAGGAGAAGATGACTACACAAAGGCATGGTTGTCTTCCCTTGACACAAGTTGTCCCAGACCCAACACCAAGCAAAACTGAAGTCTGATCCCTTTACATCAGCCTTCTGTAGCTATTTATAAGCTACTTTATTTTAGACCATAGAATTCTTTTTCCAGAAGTACTGAGTGTTAGTTTTCTTCTCTTGTTATAGTGATGTTTTCTTTTGAGTGACAGAAGACCTTTCCTTGCCTAGCTCTGAACGTAACTGCTACAACATACCTGAGGGAAAGAGAAGCTGAATTAACATCTTTCCAACTAATGTTTAAATGCGGTGTTGCCATTGTCTACCTGGGAATAGAAGTATTGTAATATCTGTGAGGAAAAGATTGATTTCCACCCAGCTTGGACCTGGCAAGTAATGAGGCTTTCGTGAAGTTTTTTCTTGCTAGATTTCTAACTTTGATATTCACACTAATGATGTGTTGTTAGACCTTCAAATCTGTGAGCACTTATCTAAGTAAAACCTGGGAGCTTGATGAGATCTGACCCATAGTTATTTATAATCATCATTATAACCCTTTTTCTTCAAAACAAAAAAAAACAACACGAAAGTATTAAATCAATTTGTGCCATCCCCAGCCGGACAAGGAGATTAGTTTCTTCATTCTAGAGCAGGCAGTCCTTTATTACAACCCCAAGCGGTTACTTGTCTCACAAAATCTAAATTAATTACACTCAAATTTGTCCCTACCCTAAACTGGCCTTAAAATGAAATTGAAAACAAGGAGTGTGAAATTGCCCAATGCTGCAGCTTTAGATCCGCATGTCATTCCCCAGTAACCGCAGGACAGAGAGAAACAATTCTTTCCAGGGAATCTCTTATTCTCTTTGCCTTTTATTTGCCTCATTAACCAAGTTTGGAGGGGACGGATTATGAAGGAAGTTAAGGGAATTACATATACACATGCTGGAAAAAAACAGGGTATAGATAAAGATATAATTGTAGTCTGTGACTGTTAAGGGTCTGGAGGAACTGATATATGAAGACAGAGTGAAACAGCTGTATGTGTGTATTGTAGATTGGCTGAACAATGAGTCAGGGTGTGATTTATACACACAGTGAATAGAAGTAGACTGAGATTAGAGAAAATAATGCTTGATGTAGCTGCCAGAAGTAAAAGTAGGAGAGACAGGATAAAGTTGAGAAAATATATTAAATGATATGTTGTGATATGTTAAATGACAATATTAAATGATACTTTAGCGTATCAAGAAAAAATTCAGGCACTGAGTTTTATTAGGATGTGCTCTAGTCTCCTTAGGGAAGAGCATGGAAACCATGTTGCTGTTTCCAAGCAGGACTGAACCAAGTACTGAAGAATGTTATGTTGCTAGAGCTGAGGAGAAAGAGGATAAACAAGATGAGACAGAGGAAAGGAAACAGAATCTAGGATAATGGGAGGAAAAACAATAAAGAAAGTTCTGAGAGTGAGTATAAAAAAACCCAAGCAAAACCTATAGGCTCTGTTGAGGCATTTTTATTCTGTGCTTTGGCAATAGCTTCTAGCTGTGCATCTGTGAGGCTCCTGATAATAACAACACATGTATGTTTCAGAGGAAGAGGAGAAGAAGGAATTGATGTGGAGAGTCTAAAGGCAGACAGGAAAAAGGCAAGAAAGGCAAGCACACACAATGAGGAGGACTGATCTACAGCATGCCTGCAGAGTCAAGCAGGTCTAGTAGTACAGAGTCCACACTGCAGCTCAGCTATAAAACATGACTTTAAGACAGTTGCTCAACTTCTGTCTACAGCAATTTGCCCTTTGCAAGAAGACGATAACAATGTTTTTGTAAAGTGCTATGAGCTCTACAAAAGGCAAAGGCTACCTAATTGCTAGGGAGCAATTAATAGATTTTTCTAGCTGAAGCAAATACAATGCTTGATATGAAAATGTGGACTCTAGAAGGATAAGCTGTAACCCCTATTAGAGGTGGTTGAATAGCTGCAGCATATAGGAGAACTTTTTGTATTCAGGGCTGATAGTACCGTCTATTGTAAGCTTGCCCAGCATTTCCCATTATAAGATCCTCTTGGGGGTTTCCTGTAACTTTGCCAGGCCATGACTGTTTGTGCAAAGTTTCCTATGCCAGGTGTATGCCTCAAGCTGATGGATTTATTTCACTATTTATTTGGAAAATAAAACATCTCTCTCTGAAAGTATGGCACGGGAAGATATGTGATTTACCTGTGTAAATGTGCTGGCACGTTTTCCTCCAAAGTTTCCCTGACCACCACAGGTCTTCAGAGCAAAAGCACAGGTTTGGTGCAGGTGTCTTACAGGGGAGGACTTTTAACCAGAAATGTGCTGGTTACCCCAAGTTTGGCCTTGTTATACGCATGAGAAACTGTGTATGTGCACCAGAGGCTTTTCCGATGTCTGTTACATATCTTTAAAATATCTTGCCCTTGCAAACTGTGCTTCGAAACTGCACCTGGACCTTGGAGGCTGCACAGGTCATGCTGGGGCTGCAGATCTCCTGTGGGGTCCTGGTGGAATCCAGACAGGAGGAATGTGCAGCAGGGAATCTGGACTGGGAGAGGGCGAGGCTGGGGCACATGCAGGGTGTCATGGAGAGCCAGTGCAGAGCAGGAGCATCTGAAAGAGATCCTGAAACAAGGAGATGGGCAGGCAGGTTGAAAATGGTGGAAAATGGGATGGGGAATAGGAAAAGGCAGGGAAGAAAGAGGAGGAGATGTGCTTGCCCAGGTGATGCTGCCTGAGTTGCCATTGAAGCACAAAACCTGTCAGGTGAAAACTGGTTGAGGAGAGCAGGGCTTGGCTGAGGCAGAGCACAGCGCAATGGCATCAGCAGCCATGCTTTCCCTGTGAATGCTGCCTGACTCTTCAGTTAGACAGGAATGTTTCCTCCTTGCTCTGCACTGAGCCACAAAGGGAGTCAGAAATGGCTCCTTGGGGTGGGGACAGGGACACTGTCATCAGTGCTCCCGTTGAGGGAAGGCCACCAGGTCTCCCAAAGTGTGCTTGTGGCTGACTTGGCTGCACCCCTCCTTAGGCAATACAACCTGTGCTAGGGCCCCAGGCCTGGTGGAGAGGCAGAAAAGGTCCTGGGAGGAGGAGACAAGACCCCACAGCCTCCACCAGCTGCGGGGCTTGAGGCCAGTGTGGTCACTGCTGAGGGTCTGCACTGGAGGGGACAGATGGGAGCTGTCGGGAGGATGCTCTGTGATGGAGCTGCTGACTCCTCAAGGTGTGCGCTCGCGCAGTGCAGTGCTTTGTCCTGGCTCTTGCTCCAGAGCTTGCTTTGCTGCTCCCTTTCTGCAGAGGCAGAGCTGTGTCCTTAACCCTCCCTCCCCAGCTTGCTGCAGCAATATGGAAGTGTGGGATGATGAGCCACGTGGCGTGGCTCTGCCATGCGGTTGGGCAGCATGTCCACTGGGCTGCTAGCCTTGCTGGATCTCAAATACTGCTCCATGCCTGCTTCCCTTCCCCTCCTCTCGCTTCTTGCAGTTTCCTTCCTCTCACCCTCTCCTGTCTGTCACTCTACCCATTTCTTAATTATTGTTTGCACTGTGTTTTGAAAATGTGGTGTGCTGTATAAATGTTAAGTGTTTTTATTATTATTATTATTTCTGCTTTTTCATTTGCATCCCTCACCCTGTCTTCTCTCTCTATTGTGGCTTCCAGAGAGAACGTGTGGGCTTACATTATTTATAGCTGTGTGAGAGTAATTACAGAAGTGATTTAATTACTCAGTTAATACCGTTCTCCACATCACCAGCTTGTCAAGCTGGTGATCCTCTCAACACAGCTAAACATGCAGTTTAGCGTTGTCTATTCCACATCATAGTTGAGCAGCTATAGGAGATGGAACTTGAGAGAAAGGTTTATGACAGTCTTGTTAGTAGCTTGTTACTCCCCCTGGGCTAAGGGACGAGCCTGAGGGGACCTGGCCAGGGGTAAAGTGGTGTCACCTCAGCTGGGGCACAGCTGCCTGTGAGGATGTGGTGTATTGTGAGGGTTCATAGTTCCTGGCTGAAGGGGACTTCCTCCAACAGAAACCTACTTGAGCTAAAGCCTAATATTTAGTGTGCTGCATTAACCAGCTCTTCACGTTTATCAAAGGTCAGAGATCTGGGAGGATTTTATTGTCTTAACTTCTATTTAAGCCTAACAAATCATAGGGTTCACACACCTGCACGGCCTGAGTGCGAGGTAATACTACTATCTCCAAAAATGTTCATCCTTGCAAGTGGCTGCATGTAGCTCTCACCCTCTTGAAATAAATGAATTTTCCTTCTGAAGTGGATGTCCTCCTCTTGCTGAGACTCCTCTCATTGGAAATAAGTGTTCCCGTCACGTTCAGTTCATGAAGACTTGTGGGGAGCAGGAAATCTCCCGTTACTGGTGCAGTATGGAAGAAGGTTGAGAGAGGAAAGGACTTCTCTTGAGACAATGCATTGAGCTGATAGTTACCAATACCCTTTAGTTATCTACTGGAGACAGTTAAAAACAAACCTCAAACCACCTAGTGAGCTCAGGAGAAACGTAAGGAAGACAACCCTCTTCTGAAGGTAATATAGTTAAAAAGGAGAGGTCAACGGATCCTTAATAAAGGAAACAGCCATATGGGAAGTGGAGAGGCTCTTGTTGGATAGTGGCGCATTTGTTAGATAACGGTGTATGGAGACAGCATCTCTCAGAAAGTGCCTGCCTTCTGTGTTTCCAAGTTGCCTGGCTCCATTTGGGCTCCTCCAGGGCCCGGGCTGTGGGCCAGGCTCAGCCTGTTCCTCGATGCGGGCGGCAGGAGGGTTGGAAGCAGGTGGCATCAAGGCTGGTAGATTGGAGTGCCTTTTCCATGCGGCATTGCGTGCCAAGCTGCCAGGCGCAGACCACCTGGTAGCTGAATGGGCTCTGCTCACCTCCCAGAGAGTGGTGGCAATTGAAGAAGTAGGCTTAAGTGTTTTGAGTATGAACAGTGATTACAGGTGCCATTTTGTTCCCCTGACATCCAGCACGAGGCAGGCTAAGGCAGCCCAAAATTGAAAAAAGACTGGGTATCTCCACATCCTGAAAACTGGGCTTTTCATGTTGTATCTCTGTATGGACACTCAGAGTCTCTTATCACTTTTGCAAATCCACACCAGAGGCTTTTCTGCCCCCAGTCTGGCATTGAAAGTGAATGTTATCACCTGACATTGGAACAGCTTGTTGAGAAGACAGAGGGAGTGAAAGGGTGATGAAACAAGTAGTTTTGTCAGCTCCCAAATGAATAAATCCTGTTTTCAGCAGATTCACATCTCATGGTTAATTGACTCTTTAACTGAATTATATACTAAGACTGTAATGTGAGCTCAACTTAGTAGACACCAGAGAGTCCACAGAGGAGAGAACCTGAGCTGGGTGAAGAGATTTCAGAAGAGCTGAACTCATGCTTCCCCCACTGGCGAGGACCAGGGGCACTAAAATGATCTAATTTCTCCACCTACTGCATTGTTTCAACTAGAAGATGTCCAGTCCAAATAAGTGGGTGTGCAGCTTCAAGTTTTCAGGAGCTGACTACACTGCCCCCTACAACAATCCCATTCCTCCCCAGGTCTCCTATTGCTTTTCTTCCAGTTTCCATTGTGGTTTTTTTATACCCACTGGCTGGGCAAAAGAGAGATGTACTGTTGTGTCCCGGGTGTTCTGTTTATAGGGGCTGCCCACTACAGGCATGTTGCCAAGGCAGGATAAAGTTTATCTGATTGCCTAGTGAGGCTTTAACTGTGAATGGGTGAATGATATGCACTGCTGTGGGGCCAGAGAAAGGACTGCATGCAGTTGTAGACTGTATTTTATACAGCACTGTAAGAATTTAATTCTCCTGGAGTCCTCTGCCCCTTTATCAAATCAGGTGGAAATTGACCAGCGGGTTCAAGAGTTACTGGGAAGCCTGACTCACATACGCACGAACACACATGCATCAGGTTTGCAAGAGCTTGTTTCCTAAAGAAAATGAGCTAAAATTGCATACAGAAGGTGGGCAAAGCCTCTGGAATGTCTTGGGAGCTGTGATTTCTGCACAAGTGACCCATGCACAGCGTGTCCCAAACACGCTTGCAGCACGCTCTCCCTCCCTGCCACATGCTCCCATGGTGACTCACTCTGATTCACCCCAGTGCCGTCCTGCTTTGTGATTCGCATACGAGCATCTAATGTGAGTGAGTGGCACTGTCTTTCAGGGTTGGACGCTTGGCTCACACTTGTGCTCGGTGCACATGTGCGCGCTCTGTGACTCATGTTACCGCACCACGATGGCTTAGATTGCAGCAGCGAATGAGACATAGTCATGAACAGGAGTTTTCTCAGTGTCACGTGCTCATGTCAGTTAGCTTTTGAAGGAGAACATGGTGCAAGGCTTGGAGATTTTAATATTTCTATCCAAAACCAGACCTCTTGAGAAAAGAAATTGGCCTGATGACAGCAACAATAATTGGATTTTTCCACTGGATTATTCCATTGGTATCGTCTGTGACTTTTACTATATTTTCAATGCATAGACTTAAAAATTGCACTTAAAATGTGAATTGTACCTTGGTTTTCTTCATAACTGACAAGCAGACATCTGTTTTCTGCCTCAATTTTTCTTCTGCCTTTGGGCTGGCTGAGCTTTCTGTCTAGTCTTATTCTTAGCCTTGTGGCAAGTCTGCAGCAAACTGTAGTGGTTTGGGTTCCTCAGGTGGCAATGAAGGAGATCAGGGCATACTCTAACCAGTGGGTACCTTCAGTTGGACAGAGGATGAACCAGGCAGCCTTCTCTCTCTGCTTGTTTTGGTCATATGACAGATTCCCTAAACTCATGGCACCTCCCTCTCTTTTGTTTTAAAAATCTCTGATTATCTTTTGGTAAACTTTTGCATATTTGGAATCTGTCAGGTGAGTTTTGCTGCACTTTGGGCACATTGAAATGTTCGCTACAGCCATTAACTGGCCAGAGAAGTAAATTTTTTGCTAGTCATTTAGTTCCTTAATTTAGATTTAATAAGTCACTTTGTGCTCCATTAATTAGGCCTTCATGCAAAATGTTTAATGCCAAAGTGTTCTTGCCTGCAGATGGTGGAACAGCTTCATTTAGAGAATGGTTAGAGACCTCACTTGGCTGCACTGCTCCTCATGCCCATGATCCGTTCTCCCACAGTGAGCCATGCTGCCGTTAACCTTTGCTATCTCCATGTCCTGGTGTGAGGCCATGGGGCTCATATTCATCAGGGCTTGTCCCAGCTGTTCTCTCTGATCCTTCTGCTCTTGCTTGAGATCCCTTAGAAGATTTAATGCATACATGTGGATTTCTCACCAGAGGCAAAACAGGCTGACAAAAACATGCTGTGATACTGACCACTGGGAGGAGAAATGGAGGTTGTGAGTGGTATTTGTCTCCTGCTGTGCTTCGGTCACATTTCTGTTGACAGTGTCTCTCACTGGTCACTGTACTGGTCCAACAGCGTTACTCGATATAGAGACGTGCCTGTAATAATACTCAGTAATATACAGTACAAGCTGTGAGGAAGCATTTTGTGCTTCCAGAGTGCCAGTAGCCAGCCAGCAGCTCCTGCCGTGCTGCTGCTATAAAATAAACAAATTTCTCAAATCAAGCTTTTTTGTTTGGTAGTAGCAGAGTGAGTTTAGTTTTTCTATTTCCCCCTCTCTTGGTTTAGTCTAGATTGCAAGGATTTTGTTGCTTGGCATATTTGGGTTTCTGTAGCCAGGGAGAAGTGGTTTTGTGTGGGAATCGATAACCTGGAAGAGGTGTGGCATGTGTGGCATATCTCTGTGTAACCATGCCCATGCAGAAGTATGTGCTGTCCTTCTCCACACTGCATGCATCACAGCTATCAAGGAATCCTTTTGGCTGGCATTTTGCTGTTGTTTGATGAATAAATTGGATAGGAAAATGAGGTAACATGAAAAGGTTAGACTGAAGTTGACGTGGATCTTGTTGCGACAATTTTTCTCTTTGCACTTAAGAATCTGTATGGGATGGTCCTCTGGGAACTCATCTCCTGGGATTTGTTCCCTCAGTTACAAGGAGGGAACCTCTAGAGGATAAAATTATATTCTGATATTCCTTCCTTGCTGCTCATCTGGCCTTGTTATTCTTTGCGCTGGTCCACCTCCATGTGCTAAGCACGCTTTGGGGGTAGCCCCTGCAGATGGGTGGGACTTCTTGTGGAGACTGAGAAAAAGTGGTAGGACTGTGCCGGGGTAAGAAAAGAATGAGGAGACCTGCTGAATAGAGGTGTTCAACAAGACACTGCAGTGTGGAGGAGAGGCTTAGGGTACCCCAAGAGTGAGGGTGGAAGGAGGCGGGGGTGTGGGAAGAGGAGGTTTGACAAGATGTTCAGAGTAATTCATAGACTAAAGTGGCAGGGATGCATCTTCCTCTCTCAGCCAGCAATACGTGCATTGTGTGACTTTTAGTAAGTATATCTCTCCCACCACTTCTTTTGCTTATCCCATGGCCACGTGTGCTCAACAGACCTCAGCTTTCCTGAATAGATCCTTTATGGATCTTTTAAACTGTTAAACACCACGGACTATATGCTGGGATGGCTGGTGGCTACTGTCACCCTGTATTGTGTTGCCACCTCCTTGGTGACATGTGCTGCCATGACGCACTGTCACCATGTGGTTTGCCATGCATTCCCAATTTCTGCCTTGTCCTGGGAGGTCTTTGTAGGGGGCTTTGAAGAAAGGAAGGGGGGCTCTAGTTGCCTTTAGTCCCCATGTTGCACAGGAGGCAGGATCTGGCCCCGCTGCTGGTGAGCACTAGGCTGGGGAGGGAAGCCAGTGCAGTGAGGAGTGACTCATTCTCCAGAAACGAAGCAAATGCACAAAAATGTATCTGCACCTAAAGATGGGGGAAAAAATACAACTTAAGACTCAAAGGGTTCATTTTAGTTGCCCAAGTCCCCCCAGAAGAAAACTCTTTGCTGCCAGATACTTTCCTTTACACAGCCCCGTAAGTTTTTTTCCCCTTAGTATTTTCTCTTAATGGTTGAATCGTTTAACACCACATACAAAGTCAGATCTGGCCGCTCTGGGGCGATTCTGGGTTGCTATGGCAATGAAGCCTGTCTTTCCAAATTAGGACATTTTTCCTGCTGCCTTTTTTATGTGAGGCATTCTCTCATCTCTTCTTCTCTTATTCTCCCTTGATGTCTGAAGTGAGGAGCGCTGCCTCCTCTCTTGCAGGCTCTCTGAAAAGGATCAGACTCTGCCCGTCTGAATTAATTCCTCTGAAGCCCGTGCCAGGTTGGCATGCGCTGGCTCAGCGGGGACCAACTTTATGCTCCTCAATGAACCCTCCACAGGATCAGGGCGAGGAGGGGTAGGAGAGGTGTAAAGGTGATGAGGTTAGTGAGGATGGTAGCGTGGGACTGTGGCATGCTTATTCCCTGCTTGGGGAATTGCCTCATCTTTGCCTGTGTGCCGTCTGGAGGTGGGTGTTGGGGCGAGAGCTGCTTAGCTTGGAATATTTCATAGGACTAGAAAAGCTAGTCGAAGAAACGTGAACATGAATGTGTTGGCATGCAGAAATCTGTCAGACAGCTCTGGCTTCCCAAGGTCCAGTCCTCTCTGGGTCAGGCACTTGCAGTGAGACCATAGGAGTCTCTTTGGGGTGCTGTACTGCTAGGCCGTGTTCCCTGGGCACACTGAGTTGTTCCTGGTATGTGTCAGTGTGATCAAGCAGACAAGTGTCTTTATACCACTTCTGCACCAGTATATTCCCCTTGTTGGCTTGGGATTTGGTGTAAAAGTCAGACCCACCTCAGTTTTATTCTGGCTGTTGGCAGACTCCATGGCCCCAGTGACAGCTGGGATTAGTCTGGCACAGAGATTCCCCTGATCAAACTGTCTTCCCTGGGTTATGCCTCTGATCTAGGGGAGTACGAAAAGAAAGGAGCTGGCACAGGCAGCACTAGAAACTTGCAGAAATGGAGGCATGCCTGTTGTGGGCAGGTCTGGGTGGCTGAGTAATGCCAGGGGCTAGGAGCAAATCTGCTATCCCAGAGGAGTTTCATCACGCCTGTGTGAGATGATGAATGTCAGAGCAGCATGGTCCAGCATTTTTTACCCATTAGGGCAGAAACGAAAAGGTGATATGATGAGGTTTCCTTGCTCATTCTTCCTCTGGCCAAATGGGCTACTACCTCAAGACCAGTTTTTAACCTTGTGATATATTTTGGGACTTTCATGTATAGCAGAGGACAGAAAATCAGGGGACAGTAGAAGTCATGGATTGTAAATGTTTGGAGTGGTGATGAAGGTGTAAATTTTGGTTGAGAAGATGATTGGCCTCGAAGCCTGTTCTATTCTGGCCATGGTATGGCATTGTTGTTTTTCATAAAAGATGCTTTGGAGCTGGGGGCAATTGGCTGTGAAGAGTGTAGCAGAGTGATGTGCCATCGCTGAAGTCCTTGGGCTCAATCCCAGGTGCTCTGCAGCTTTGGCTGCCGTGTGAGGGCAGTAATGTCCTGCTGGGCTGATGGGGTGGTCAGGCACACTCCCCTTTTCTCCAGAAAGCCAAGAGTCTTGATTCTGTTGAATGATACAGCATTTAAATAAAAATAGGTGTGTGGACTTGTAAATTGGTTTGACTTTGCTATACTGTCCCAGTAGACCTGAAGTTGTCCAGTAAATGTTAATTTAGAAACCCTTTTGTAATGTTGTGTGAACTAGTTTAGATCAAAAGCTGATTTAGTCCAGTATTCTGCAGCCAACAGGAACTGATAGAGGATCAATTACTGATACTTCCTCAGAATATTTTCCAAGCATCCTGTGAGTTATGGCTCAGGACTTCCTAAGCTAGTCAGAATATCTTTGTGTTTAGTAATGCTGGATGTTTTTTTTCTTCCATATACTTACTCACATGCAAATTTTGGCATTTGTGAACCCATGAACGTTTTTAGCATCCAAGAGACAAGGAGTTTCACCACATAACTACTCATTGGGTGAAGAAGTTCTCCTTTGTTGGAAACCTACCACTTGGCATTCTCTTTTGATAATCCATCGTTCTTTTACTAGGAAAAAAGTAGCTAAGAGTTATTCCCTCTTCAATATCTATATCCATCCCTAAATCTTAGAGGTCCTTACCGTATTACCCCCAGCTGTCAATTTTCCGCAGGGGACTTGTAATTTTAATTGTAGTTGATTCTCAGGAAGACCTTTCCAGTTGTGTAATCCATCCTCCAACCTTTTTTGCCTCTTCTACATCCCTCTGGGGGGGGAATTCAACAGAGATTCTCCAGTGTAAACAAGGAAGATCTGAAGTCAATGGGTATTACTTGCAGTGTCTAACTGAGCTGGCCATGACACAGATACAGCATGCCCTGTGGTGTCCTGAGGGAGTGGTTTTGGGTCTGCTCTCTGAGATGTGGGTAAGAGGTGTAGGTGTCCATCACTGTTTGAAGGGCAGTTAGAAAGATGATGGAACCAGAATGTAGTGCCAGACAGAGTAATGAGAGGCTGTGGTATTGCCTTGGACATCAGGAAGTATTTCTTCAGTAAGATGGTAGTGCAGTGCTGAAACAAGGGCCCTGAGGTAAGCCACAGTTGATTTGGTCCAGTGTTGGTGATGGTGTTGTTGCAATGGGATCTTTCAAAGCCCTGTCCTGCCAGCGTTTCTGTGATGGCATGAAGTGTCATTAAGGTCCCTCAGAAATGATAAGTGAGCCTGAGGTACAGAAACTTTCTAGAATTGTCCTTATTGTAGAAAACCTCTTTGTGACTCTTTTTTCCCCTACATTTTCAGTCTATACTGACATTGATCTATTTTTTTTTCCTTTGCTGTGTCCCTCTAGCAAGCACACTGCAAGCTTTTGGGCTGTGATGCTGAGCAGGAGGGTGTTTAGCACTCTGTGATCCAGGAATGGATCCTGTATCCCTGGAAATCTGCACCATGCTGAATAGCTGCTGCAGAAGTGTCCTGATGTTACTATCAGCCTCCTGTCTGTGGCATGCCAGCACTGCCTGCCCAGCTTCATGGGGATGCTTGAGCAGGCTCCAGCTAGCATACGGCAAGGTGTGGGGCATGGCTTAGAGCGAGCTTGGTTTGCTGAGCAGAGCAGCAGCTGGGTCACAGGGGGGATGCATCAGAGGTCTTGTAGAAGCAACTGATGCCTGAATCATTGCATGCCTGGGAGAGGGAAAAGCAAGTTGAAACAATAGTTAGAAAGAACAGAGCAAAACTCCTAAGACTTCCTGCAATTGCAGCAGATGTCTCTGAAACTTCACCAGGTGATGAGCAGGTTTTGGTGATGCAAGCTTAAAAGATGACTGAAAACTTAGGTGTGCTGGGATGGGGATGTGCAGTGCTTCCTAAACACCCATCTGCTTCCTAAACTTTCAGTAATTTCTCCTGATAATTGCTCCTGAAATACTCTGAAGCTTGTCTTTCTTATAATGCTATTTCAGGTGTTTATTCTGTCTGGAACGCAGAGATAGCTTCAGCAGTTGGAATGTGCAGGATTTGAAGACTGAATTTCTACTCACCTTATTTTGTGTCTGCGCTGACCCTAACTGTTTCTAGCCTCAGCATCTTCATTGTTGTGCTGCTCTTGTATCTTCATGACTTAGAGAATATAAAGATTGAAAATGAATGGGGAACAGGAAAAAAGTCTCTGGACTTGACAAAATAGTGATGGTGTGTGTATGTGTCTGGGAGAGGTTACTGTGAAAATAATTTGTTCTGAAATTATATGGGGCTTGCAGAATGAATAGGATTTCAAAGGCTTTGCTTAACATTAATAATGCTACATTATACATGTAAATGCCATTATTAAAGGCTTCTGGGTATTTCAGGAATATAATTAGAAGGAAAACTTTGGGGCAACTAGTGTAAATCAAACCAGGAGAATGAGCTGATGGCAAGAATGAATAATTATTCCCTTGCCTCCTACTGCATTCCTGCCTTAATTTCTATTGCATCCTTTTCCCTGGTCTAGAACAAATAGCCTCAGAACAAAACAAGAACAAAACAAGAGCACTCTGCGCTCTGAGCATCATCTGCAAAGACGGAACTTAAGTTCTCTTTCAGTGACTGGGAGAATTGAGGGAGGAGTAAGACAGAAGCAGCATGAAGAAACTCTTAGGCCTCCCTAGAAGTACCAAGAATTTAAATCAGTGCTTGTAAAATGCAATGATGAATAAGACAGGTAGGTAAAATTCTTGCATGTAATACCCAAGTACTTGAAATTTTTGCCAGAGGGGAACATTTTCACCCCCTTGCTTTCCTTGAGAAACAACTCCCTTTAAATTGGCTTGAAAAATGCAAGATGACTCTTTATGTGTGGATTACTGCTACAGGATGACTGCCAAAACAGTCAACTACAGTGAACAAAATAGGAAATATAATTACTGCTGCAATTTCAGATCACAGAGAAAGAATTGTAGCCGCCTCTAGGAAAAACAGAGACATAGCATTTGAAGGAAACAAAATTTTAATTTTCCCAGCCATGGAGTCCCACGGGAGAGAGCTCCTGGGGATGAGGGGAGCTTTCAAAAAATGACAAAGTTGAGACTGCAATCCATTATGCGTATGTAATATCCACACGCTTCTGTGCGACAGAAAATGTACAGTGACAGTGCACTTGGATTCTGCATGCTGATATAATGCTTGTGTCTCCAGCTCCTCAGCAGATCCTTACGGACTCCAGTGGGGCTCTTCACAGGCATAGCAGAAACCGCTATGCAGTCAGCAGTGGAATCAAAGCCCAAAGCAGCTAAATGCTGCTAACAAAAAGTGAGGAGGGAACCAGAACCTTTGGATAGATATGAAGGGAAAGAATAAAAATCAGGGTCCACTTATGAGTTCCTGTTGCAAAACCTCATGCTGATCATTTGTCATTTTAACTGTGATTGGCATTTTAAGGGGCATATTCTACTTTGTTCTTTCTTTGGAGACAGGCACTTAAAATATCTGCAGATTATAAAATGTGAATAGCATATGAATATGCGCTGAGCATACTGGTGTATATGAAACATTTCTAAATGTATTGTAGAGCTGCCGGAAAGATTTTCCAGTGGAACAATTTTCTGCTGGAAAATGTTGATTCTACAGTATTGAAAAGTCTCCATGGAACATGTCAGGCCTGTCACAACTGTGGATGGAAGTGAGCAGGTTTGTTGGTCTGCAGAGAGGCCATGCAGCTTTTCCAGATCCCTTGTCTGCCATCTGAGCAGACGAGCTAAATGACAAGCTAAAAAAACCCAAAAAATCTTTTTTTGTGATATCCTGAAAATGAATTTTTCAAATATTTCTCTTTTGTAGATCATGTCTAATATTTGACTTTTCATATATGATAATGGGAGAACTTTTCACCCTCAACTACAAACAAAACAGCAATTCTGTTTTCTTGCCAGCTCAAGAAATGCAGTGTGATTACCTGCATATGCCCCTTCAGACAAAATCCATTGCTGGAATACTCTCCAAGCTGCTCTGGTGCCTTTTGCATCAGCAAAAGCCCCAGACATGCAGGGCCCATTGCTATCAAAACTCTCCCTTCCTCCTGGTAGTTTGCAACCTCACCCTCCCATCATCATCCATTGCACAGGTGCTTCCCCATCATGCACCATCACATATTTAGGTGCAGGTTATAGGGTGGGATGGGGCAAAGGAAAAGAACTGGCTACCTCAGAAATCATAGAGTGTGGAGGAGAGTGGCAGGAAATTAGTATGTATGATTCCCCTGGTTCTTCTTTCTTTGCTGGGATTCCCCCTTTAGTTTGTGGCTCATCTGAGCTATCTCAGCCTCCATTGCACCCCCTTGCTGAGGACCCGTATCCCTTTTTCTAAGGGGCAGTGGTGGCCTGTAGAGCTTGTAGGGGGAGAGAAAGGAGAAGATGTGGCACTGGGGATTCGTAAGTGCAGAATGATATCGTCATCAGTGTTGGGGAGACAAAGGCTGTGTTTGCTAGGAGCAGTGAGGGGACATCAAGATGAAGCTGTCAGAGATTTGGGGAAGGCAGATGGCATGAGGGGGCATGATGGGTTGAGAATTAAGAAAGTTCCATTCTGAGGACATGGTCTGTTGGAGTGGAGTTGTGCTCAGCAGCCAGTGCTGACATCTTGCATAGCATCTTACTCTGCTGTGTTCAGTGTGAGTCTGTGTCGGTCCAAGATACTATGCCTGCATAGTTGTGTCTGCAAATATATCTTTGGGAGAGTCTATATAAAAAAAGTATGCTTTTTGACTTTGCTGTGGCATGCTGTTCTCTGGGCCTAGTATATCAAACCCACACTTATTAAAGAGTTATATCCATTTCCCATATAGGTCTGTGTTCTTCTGTCCAAGTCCTGGTGTGTAGCACAGTGGGTAGAAGTGCTTTGCTCGGACTCTGTACAGTGATTGTCCAGGATGCTTATAATTTTACTTCTGCAATTGGACTTACCTGCAATTTGACGCGTTTTGTGACTGTGAGCAGAGTGATTTTTGCAGGTCTTCTACAAAGCAACGTCAGTCCAAACTACATTGTTATGGATGCAATCTGGGAATTATGGGTGTGCAGAAATGAAAGATCTGTGAGGCGCATGGCTGACAAAAAGACTGAGCCAGACATGCCTGTTAAAGAGAGTTTATTCTGCACCTGTGCACGGGTGACTCAATCCGCTTCCAAAGTCTGCAATGAGGATGGCCCATCACTACCATTAGCAACTGCTTGTGTTTCTGCATGACCAGAATTCCTTGGAAAATGGAGCGATCACCAGGCCTTTTCAAGAAAGGCTTGGCCACCACCAGAAATATGTTCTAAAACAGCCCATGTATAGGCAAATACTGCACATAAGGGTAATGTTGATTTGTAATGTGTGCTTCATTTTGAGCAGCTTTTGACTAGTCCTTTCTGAGGTGCATGAGCAAGCCCATGCACAGAGACATGTTCTCCAGGACTTGTGGGGACATGCAACTTTAAGATGCTTTGACAGGGCTCAGCTGTAGCCAGCTGTTTGCGTTACAGGGATGCTCCCCTTACTCCTGTGGAGCAGCCTGTGAATGGATGCTGAATGAAGCTGGCTCCTTGGCTCTGAGTGGCTGCTGGAAAGCACATGGCACCAAGAGTAAAATGAGCTAAGAAAACATGCTGAGTAGAACATAGCAGACAACGCCTTGCCAGAGCTGAGTCTCACTGAAAACACAGGTGATGCAAGGGAACACTTACATTGAAACCAACCCTAAGCCTGCAAGCAAAATGAAAATTGTGGGTAGCTGGGAGCATGGACTCTCAGGGGATTTCAGCCATATGAGGTTTCATTTGGAATGGGACTATATAATTGGAGCAATCCTGCGGTCAGTGCAAATTCAACCTGTGTTTTTGAACCAGAATATTAAGAAGAAGACAAAAAAATCAAGAGGGCTTGTAAAAACAGAAAGGATGAAGACCCCATCTGACAGTCCTGGGAGGCTAAACCAGTCCCTGATAAAAGACTGGATGGTGGTAAGATGGGACAAAACTCAGTGAGGGTGGCCAGAGAGAGAACACAAACACAAGACTTTTTATGGTAAACCTTGGAAGAATACTCTGAATTTCCCAAGGGGAGGAATCACTGAGTCAAGAGAGAGCCTGGGTTTGGTGAGGAATTTTATATGCTGCAAAAGGAGAAATCTACAAAAAGCACTCTGGCCACCTTCCAGCTTCAAAGTCAGCGGCCACCAAAAACGGCACAGGGGACGACTGATGTTGCAACAAAGAGCAATGCCCAACACAGTGCCGATATTTGAGAAAAGGGCATAAGAACTGCAGTGCTGTGCTTTACTTTGCAAATGCATTCCCAATATAGTTAAGGAAGACGCCAACATCAGCATTAAAACTGGACAGCTCTTTGCAACAGTTTTGCAATAGCAGATGATTTTGTTGTCAGTATCAAGGCAAGTGGAATACTTCCTGAAGTGAAGTTGCATAGGAGTATGTTAGCCTGATGCTAGAAAAAAAAATAAAGAAACCTAACAAAAGGAATGATAAAGTAGGGAAATGCAGAAATTAGTCTTTCACAGGGAAGTGGCTGAACGTGTGGCTAAAAGTCCAATAAACTTGAGAAGGAATGATCCGTAATCCTATCACTGTAAGGTTGAAAGTCAGCTAAGCCAAGGTCTTCTCAAGATACCATTTGAGGATATTTTCCTGGGGTGAGGGAAGCTGCCTGGCTATAGGGTAGAGTAGAAGGAGCCAAGTCAGCCCATGATTCATGACCGTGGAAAATTTCCTTTTGATTGTAAGTGGAGATTAGAGTAAATCAAAGATTTCATTCCTCTGGAAATAATCAGGTGATGAAGTGAAGTGTGTAAAGCTGGACACAGAGGATCTAAAAGAGTAAATAAATGTTTAAAAATAGATCAGTTCCTGCTACTGTGAGGAGAGGAATTCTGATATTGAGGGCGTGAATGTTTACATAGCGGAGATTTTGAGCTGCATTCAAACATCATAAAACTATTGTCAGATGATCTGAGAAGCTTTGTGAGGAAGCAGTACTGATGTAGTGTAAATGACATACTTTAAAGATTTGTTAATGCAGGTAGATCACAGTATGGCCAATACTGCCTCACAGACAAGGAAAAGGTACCACAATCTTTGTAAGAAATATCAGTGCCTCATTTAGTTTCAGCAGTCCTGGTCTTGACAGCAGTGCTGTGCAAGGTGTCCGGTGAATATGAGATGAGAGACTGAAGATTATATGAAGGTAATTTAGGGATTTAAAAGGAACTTGAGAGGGGCCAAAGAGGTTTTACCCTGAGCTCAGAAGAGCAGTGATGTTGAAGAGGCTGTCAAAGCTTTACACACATCAACTAAAAATATGGGCTATGTCAAGTGAAAGAGTTAGTGGTACAAGGAAGACTGACCCCTTGCAGTGAAGTAAACACTGATCTTTTCTTGCTGCATGGACCCTCTCTTCCCCCATCCCCCCCGAATAAAGCACGTCAGTATGTACTTGTCCTAAACTATTATTCCATCTTCCTTGAGTTAACCTTATTAGAAGACACAGCAGCTAAGCAGGTGATCATGCATACCAAATTTGTTTTTCCACACACAGTACACCTGACTTAGTAACATATAATTATGGGCCAGTTTAGTAGGCATGAATTTTAAATAGTTTTCATGGATTTTACCATGTAAAGTTTACCATGCTAGTTATCTTCATCCATGATTTAACAGATGGGTTGAAAACCTCATCAAAATAATAAAGAACAGAGTGAAAAGGATGGGGGTTATAGTTTGGTCTGTATTAGGCTCTTTCAAATCACAGCATGGCATTAGTGGAGTGAGAGTTGCCTCCTTCAGGTTTTTGTTCAACAGAAAACTGGAGTCTAGAACTCAAATTGAAGTGACTTGGGATTTGTAGTCAGATATATGAAGGGACAAGTAAGGCAAATCAAGAAGCTTGGAGCATTAGGGTTTCAAGAAGCTTCCTTTCTTCATGAAGTGATATTATGCTTGCCTGTGCTGGAGAATAAAAGCTAGAGGTGGGCCTGGTAACACAGGAAAATTCTTGTCATTGTAGGAGACTGTTGAGTCAAATGGATGCATATGATGGAAGACAGGTGGTCTCCTTCATACTCCACAAGGGAATGCAAGGAATCAGTCATTTTGCTCAGCAAGGTTTCAGATGAGTTACAGCCACAGTAGGTGAGAGAGATGTGGCCCAGGTCGTGACGTGACTGATAGACTCAACACTGCTCCAATATGGAAAAGAGCTGGTTCACATGACAGCACAGGTTGACCCAGAGAGTAATGCAATGTGCATGTTTGAGTAGGCAGTGGACAGGTTATGAATATGCAAAATTTGGTGTTATGTTGATATTTGTTGATTGCTGTTATTCTGACATTTGCTTGGGAAAAGAAGATGTCAGGGGCTGTGCCCTTGATGGGGTCTCACCTAAGCCAGTTGGAACTGGTCCCTTTTCCACCGATGGGCTCACTTTGCTCCATGCATGTCAGACGAGAGCTGCCATTTTTGTCAGCATATAAAGTAGTTCTGTGTCATTGGCTGTGGGTATTTTCCAGACCATTTGGAACAAATTTTTCTGGTCTATTCTGGTAACACAATATCCTTTTCTATAATCATTCCAGAGTCGAGGGTGCTGGTAAAGCAGAGAGATCAGATTTCTTTCTCACTCCAGGTACGGTTCTTCCCTCAAGAACCATGGTGGAGGGTCATAAGATGAATCTTTTATTTTTGCTCCCTGCCAATTATGTCTTGACTCTTACTTGCTCTTCTGGTGCTGTTCCTCTAAAATCTAGACCTTCCGTTGCTTGTCCCATTCCTAGGGTAGTGTCTAAGCACTACAACTCAAACTTCTCATGATAACCAAGGCTGTTATGGACTGACCTGTCAAGGTGCTGGGCAGACTTGTGGCCTCCCAGCCTGTGGAGATGGCTTGCTAATGCTCATAGGATGTATCTCTTTGAGATGCTGTATGTCAGCTCCACGTGCTCTGCAAGCACACAGTGGATGCAGAGGGGATATAACACGTATCTTGCATATACAATTGTCTGTTTCTCCCTCCATTTTATGGAGCCCTTGCCATGAGTTTTTTTAGTGTGAGGCATGGGATGGGAAACAAAAAGCAAAAAACAAAACCAGAGGAGAAGATTAAGGGGAGCCTATTCTACATTCTAACAGTTAATTCAATCCTTCACTTTTAGAAGCTGGTTTCCAGGCAGACAAAAGAAGTAAAAAGAACCCATTGCATGAGAATATTGGGTTTGTACTTTAATATATTACCAGCTGAAATTTTACTTGTGCAATTTCAAGTTGAGGAATTTTAACTGTCATTTTTTCTGCTTTTATGCGTGGAAGGGAGAGAAAGAATTATGCTGTTAGTATTTTTCTTCAAAGGACACTTTTACATATTATGATCCAGGGAGGAGCCAAACAGGGTCCTGCTTTTCCTATGTACCGCACCCTTTAATCTTCTGAGACATACAAGGAAGTGTAGAGGCTTGTAGTGTGGAGGTGGGTGCTGGGGAGGAGCAGAGAGATGTTCAGCTGCAGAGGGGCCCGAAGGCACAAATTCGCAAAGCGCTGTTTCCATGGCAGTGCTATGGAAACCAGGTTCTGCTGCTCACTGCTGCTAAGGGTGGAATTTCAATGCTTCATGCAGCTCTGGTACCCAAGAAACAGCAAACCCACAAACAAAACCACACCAGACCTATAGATGCCTCATCAGAGCACTGTTTCTCATTCAGGCTGTATGCCTTGCCTGCCACTGTGGGGGAGGAAAGGATGAGCAAACCCAAATCAGCTAAAATTAGAGCTTGTTACACACCTGTGTCCCAGCTTCCATCTGGGTCCCTCAGAATAGTTTTGAAGATTCAACTAAGTTTGATTAGCTTTAGGATCTTTGATCTGCTGTTATATGTGTGTCGCTGCATGTGGTCTGGAAGCTGAGTGGTTGCATTGCATAGGGCAGAGTTGGAATGCAGAAGGCTAAGGAAGACCCAAAGCGAAAAACGATCTCTTCTGCTTTTGGTTCATTTGCATGACCCTACCTGAATCACTTGTATTTCCCATGCCTCAGTTTCTCCATCTGTAGAACAAAGATGATAATGACACCTCCCCATAGGCTGGGCAAGTTTGACTTCACCAGTCAGTGCCAGGAAGCACTCAGAGGATTTGAGCCACTATGAAAAGTATTTAGTTAATGTTTGGAAAGTAGTTTGAGTCTCTGATGAAAGTGGTTAAAAACCTGCCGGTTTTTTCCAGATTCCAGATTAACAGCCTGTAAAAAGGTTGTACTTAAAGCTTATAAAGGCCTCACCCTCATGTTCCCTCTGAGCTGTGTTTCTCCTGCGGGATGGAGCTTTGGCACTGTGATGCAGTAACACAGAGACTGGAACACATTCGTTTTAGTAGCAATACTGGGAGCATTAGACCGGCAGTACCAAAATCATCCCTTGCATGGGAAGGAAAAGGTAAACAGTGTAAAGGTTGGTCTTCCATTTTACAACCTTTCAGTGCTGGTGGACTTTGACCAGTATAGCTTGAAACCCAGCAATCAGTTTAGCCGACTTAAAATTTACCAGTGATTTGCCTGGGATACTGATGAATATCTCTCTATGCCAGTAACCATGTCTAAACACCCTGGGGGAACAAGAGTCAGAAGAAACCATAGGAGACAACCTTCTACAGTATCTTATCCCTCCTCTCTACCACTAGTGCCAGTTCTGGGCTTTGAAGCCCCAAGATGGCACCTCCTAGGGGAAGTAGGCTCTAAAATTCCCTGGGTGCTGCAAGAGCATCCCTGGGGCATTCCACCACCATCTCTGAGCTGTCCCTTCAGCCATCCCAGAAAGTATGGCACACCACGTCAGGTCAATGGGAGCAGTCCACACCTAAAGTGAGGCACCTGTTTCTGAGCATGTGCCCTATGGGGTGGAAAAGCACATAGCTTGTGACAGCATGAATGTGCAAAGTCACAGCAGTGCAGTTTGTGATGCAGTGCAGAGCTGGAGAGGAAGCAGAGAGGGAAGTGTGGGTGCCAAAGGTCTTACGCGCAGGTCCAGTGCTCCTCCAGTCACCTTGGGGATTGCTCCCCATCTGGCTATGTTCCTTTAGGGCTCAGAGAGAGCCAAGCAGGGGGGACATAGTACCTCACAACCTTTGAGGGCTCTCAGGATGATGGTAATAATAAGTGATAACTTGCTGTAAGTGCTGACAGCCTTATAAATACCAGGCCTAGGAGAGCAGCAAGAGGATGGTCCTTAGTCATGTATGGGGGGTAGGATTTTTGAGAATCCTTTGGGGGCCCTGGCTGTGTTGTCAGAGCAGCATCCCCTCACTTGCGAGGGATGCGGGCAAAGCTGGGTCCATCTCTTATCCTGAGAGCAACATTCTCTTTGGAATCAGCTGCCCCTCTCCCCCTGCGGAGGAATTGCCTTCTGCTTAATAAATGTCTGCTTGTAATATTCCGAAACAAGGAGGCTAATCAAAGGCCCTGTTCTCTGGAACAGGGATGCTAAATGACAAGATTAATTTCAGTAATCAAGCAGCTTAATTTGGACATTTTTTCCCCTCTTCTCTGTTGCTGATGGAAATTGAGGGAAATCTTTTTTTGGAGAGACACTCCTTCCCTGCCTGGAAGCACCACTTTCCAGTACTGAAAATGGTTGTGTAGAGATGGGAGGAAGGTTGTGCAGGGATGGGGAAGAAAGAAGAGTAGGAAAGGGTCACAAAGGACAGTATCAGAGAAGGTGTGTGGACTGCTATGACTGATGTTTCTTGAGCACCTTTCCTCTGGAAATCTCCCAAAGTGTTTTATAGACCGCATCGCAAAGGCTCCAGTCAGCACTGAAGTGCAGTCATCTTGGCTGGATTGCAGCAAGTCTTTGAAGGACATGGAAATTTGACTGGTAGGAGAGGGCAGGCAGGTGGAAGACTATGATACCACTATATCATTAAATGAGAGCCTGTGCAATGGGTGGGACTTATCTGAAAAACACCAGTGAGGCTGAAAGTGCTCACTCCTGCAGTTAAGAATGAATTAGGCTTCATCTTTCAGTGATTTGGAGCGCTGAGGACCCCTTTGCTCAGCTCAGGGTAGGGCTGGTACCACCAACACAGCCTCCTGCACACTGGGACCTCACTCTCATCCATCTGCCCACCCATCGCTGCTGTCACCTCACCTGCCCCAGGTCTACCTGTGGAACCTCGCCAGGCATGATGTCACTGAGCTCTGGTGTCACGGTGACCTGAGGACATTTTTCAGTGACCATCTAGGGGTCCTCAACCCACCTTGTCCATGCCCTGGTGTCAGAAGATGGTGGAGACAGCTGGTGAGAGGGCTGGGAAAATACCCAGAAAATGACTTATGGTGAGGCTGCAGGAGCTGGGTCTCTGCTCTGGTCTTTTTAGTAGCAATTTGGAGAGGGGAATAAACTCCCAAGAGATATAGTGAAGCTGAGGACTGGGTAAAGCCCTGGAGGGTTGTTTTCTTGGGGTACTTTTATGCTAAACGTGCAATTACATCCACAGGCGTCTCCTTGTAGCTTAAGCAGGTTTAATATTACAGGCAGGCACAGGAAATCTT
>JANHGB010044755.1:0-35278 GCA_026283785.1 Coracopsis vasa
TGGCTCCTTTTTTCTGGGAGCAGAGGCCAAACATACCTTTCTGCACATTGTGCAGCAGAATGCCCGGGAGCGGACCCCCATAGATCATGTAAAAGCCTCAGCCCTTGCAAATCTATGTCAGCATTTAGGGGGAAACATCCATGGCTGAGAATTCAGTCCTGCTGTTTTATAAACTCTTTAAAGAATTCCCTTTTGTTTGTTCCTGGTGACCTAACCATACAGCCTATGTTTAAATGCTTACTATATATAATGATTGAGACTTCTTACCTGGGACTAGGTAGAGTTTCTAGCATTCATGTACTATTAAGTCATGTTGTAACCCCTAAAACTAGATCACACTGCACACTTAAAATTGCAACTGGATGAACTATGCAGTTGCATTTGCTCCAAGGATTAAGCACTCCTTCCTTACTGCTTCTGTTGTTTTCTATTCCTATATGCCAAGTTACTGGTCACTTTTAATACATAAATTTTTGAAGTAAAGTTTTTTAAATTAGGTTGTATTGAAACAGCAGGATTTGGGGCATTCATAATACTTCAGAATTGCTGCAATTTTAATTTTCATAAGAACTGAATAGAGACATTTCCATGTAAAATTAAGGCTTAATCTTAAACAAATCTAATATGTTGGTAATTTAAGGTATTTGAGAATTTTTTTATTGTTTCACAAGTAAGCAGTGGAAATTCTGGAAAATTGCACGTGAATTTTAAATTATTCTGCACATATAATGATTTTTTTGTCCCCAAACGCCATGTTTCTATTGGAATCCTTGTGAGCAGGTGGGAGTCCTGGTCTCCTCTCAGTTTCTCTCCCTCTTCTGTTAGCAGGAAGGTTTGACTGTGAAGTAATGTAGTGTTAATTGGCATGGTTAGAGGGCAGACCTTGTATCCTAAATTCAAGATGAGGGACTGCTGCACATCTCACTAAGAAGCTGAGTTTTCATTTCTGCCATGGTGATTCTGTACAGACGTTGGGCAAATCACGGTGCTCAGGAAAGGCTTTTCTACCTGCTCTTCCAGCTGGAAGTAAGGTACCAGGAAAAGAAAATTAAGAACCTGCTGAGGAAGTCAGCTAAATATGGTATTTGGGTATACTTCCATGATGGAAGATGAAAGGGATACAGAGAAAAGTACTCATCCATGTTTACATGAGTGGTAGGCGAAACAAACTTCCTTTTCAATCTACAAATCGAGAAAGTGACGGATAAATCAAATCTGAGGTTAACGTAGGGCAAAAGGAATAGTAGTATTAATCAACTAACCAGAAGAATCAAGTATGAGGACTATTAACTCTTTGGTGCCAGAATTTGCCAGCACTTGTTTGTCAACGGCTGTGCTATATTGGATAATTTAGAAGGCTTATGGCAGTTTTAATGCATTTTTTTGTTAACAGAAATTAAATTTGGTATCATATCTGAAGCAATTCAGAAATGGAAATGATGCTGATGGCTGCAGTGTTAAAACTAAATCTGATTTCTTCAGTCTGACATTTCTCTGCTGTCACTGCTGCCTTTTTCTTTTTTTTTTAACAATATCAACTACTATTTATACACTTAGAATTTCTGACCAGATTACTGTGGTTGTGGTACCCACATGTACAAAATAGTATAATAATGTTCTGTTCTTTTTGAAGCAAATTTGTTACACAGAATGTCAGATGAGTCATTTTGTTCATGTCAGATATCTGAAAATAATGGAAAGATGCCAAAGTAAAAGCCCAGTAATCCATGCAGTGGTGTAATGGAGCAAATGAAATGCAAAGCTCTTGTACAGGTCCAATTTCAGCACCAAATGCTTACCTGTCAGTCATCAAAATTGTCCCTGAATAAAAATGAGTCCATCTGAGAGGGAAAGGATTTTAATATACATAAAACTCTTTGAATCTCTTGTGAGGTAGAAGATGTTCTGAGGAGGAAACGCTGAAAGGGAAATCTTAGTTCAAGCTAGTTCAAATCACACATGTATTGCTGACTGTGAAATGTTTGGGTTTATCCTTATTGTTTGATGTCTCTAGCTCCTCAGATAGACAGGTGATGTCCCTTAGGCTACAGCAAATCTGGCCAATCACTGATTTAGAAGTTTTAGACAGGTAACTTGCGGACCTTTGGAGGCATCTGTGTTTTGTCTGTGAGAGACCCGAGTAAAACTTTAATTCATGAAATGCCAACATGAAGAGACGTCTTTGCAGATACTGGAGTTATGATTTGCTCTGACTGAAATGTTTTTGAAGAGCTATGCAGCTGAGTATGTTTCTACCTTTCAAGTGGCCATTGGGAAAACATGTTTTGCTACTGAGATGTCTTCCTGCAGGCCTAAACATAAAATATTAAAGGTAGTATTTATCTTATATAGCTTCAGAGTTGATGCTGCCACAACTCTACAGGCTCTCGTGTTATGAAATCTCAATTTTCTTCACATTTCAGTAGTGTGTCCCAGTAGCACTTCTCAGTGCTGAGGGTGCAAGAGGCTAATCAGAGTCAGTATAGCCACTGACAGTCAGTCAGGACTAGTTCTCTTGAAATTTAATGAACCAGCACTTCAGGAATGAAAATAACCATGAAATGTGCAGTATCAAATGTGATAATAGATAAACTGATCAACTGCATATACTTTTGGGTTATGACTAGTTGAAGTACAGATTAAAAGCTCTAAACTGGTGCATGTGAAACAAAGAGTGCAATGGTGAATTCATTTTAATCCTCTGGTTTAAGTGGGTGTGCCTTCTGCTTCTGGGTCTAGAAATAATCATACTTGTATCAATCTATATTGTGTGACTTTTGTAAGCTGTGAAAATAGTATTTTTCACTAAATTGTCACTTATTATTGTTCATTTGTGGCCACTAACATAGAAAAATGTTGCAGGTACAATGTCAGAAGAATAGGGACAATTTGATGTTTTCTTTTGATGCTGTTTGTTGATACCTAGACCACTGCAGCTTGATTGCCTAACATTAAACCTATAATAACAGTGCAATCATAGCAGTATCATCATGAATGTCGTTACAATAGAAACAACATTTACACTGCTTCAGAATGGTAATTATCAAACTTTTTGTCATGAAGCGCTTATTTGCTAGCATTGATCTGCCCGGGTCAGTTGTTAGCTCTTCTCATCTGAGGTGTATTGATTGTATAATCAGTAGATAGAGGCTGCGAGCAGATGAAATTCAGTGTTGTTGGGCAAATTATTGTCTGCTTGCCTGTTGACCTGGACCCTGCTGGTTGTACCTTAGACAGTGGTGGGATTATTACTCATTTCAGTGACCCTACTCTGACAGAGAACTCCATATTATTATAAAAGATAAATGGCATCCTTCTTTGCTGTGGATGTGGTTGAACGCAGGTGTCAGTGTGTAGTGAAACTGAAAATCTTGTACAGCCGTGTTCCTTGACTTTCCTTCAGGGTTTGTTTCTTTTTTCCTTCCTTCTTAAGTAAATATATGCAAAATATTGTAGAGTTGCAACACATTTCATGTCATATATGACATACATTTATAGGTACATGATGCATAAGCATGGTGTTTTACGTTGGTCGATCATTGTATAGTTCTATTTGCCAGGCTGTAAGATATAGATACTATTCAAAAACAACTTTGGCCATCTGATAACAAGGAGGACCAAACACTGCTTCTAAATACATACTTTAAAACCTCAGGCAAATAACCCACTTGGGTGTAGAGTAATTTTGAAAACTCTTCTCTCATTTGCTTTATTTTTTTAGCTCTAGCATCACTATGAAGAAACTAAGTAGTAGTGCGTGTGAGACAACTTTATGAGGTATCAGTTTAGTAAATCTCCTACGTGGTATTCATATTAGGACCTTTATAACAGTAAAGGTTATTAGTGTACACCGCATTTAAGAAGGAGATTTGCATTATGGTTATTACCAGAAGGAAAGCCCTCCTGACTCAAACAAGAGGTGATGTAGAAACCATGAATACTTTTACATCCTTCAGTAAAGCCAGCTGTGTTTGGCTAATGTACTCTGCTCTCTGGTGGTGACTGTACCATTGTATTGTAAAGGTCAGTCATTACCTGTGCATTGTATTTAAACCACCTGCTCACAGCAAGTAATTGTATTTGGATGACCAGCAGTTTTATAATATTAATTGCCCGGAATCCTGCTGAAGCCACGATAAGAACACTGAGCAATCACACAGTGATTTACAACTTCAAAGTGCTGTAAAAACATTAGCTAATTATTATTATGCTGGAAAATATATGGACAGTTCTGTATAGCTCTGAATATACCCAAAAACCCAATTAAATTGCCAGAAACAATGGATTTACATTTAAAATATTAAAGCATGCAAATAGCTTAGTGCAAGTGCACAGTGATGGTACTTCTGTAATCTCTAGAATAATTACCCATGTAAGGGAGCCTTTGCAAAGCAGCAGTGTATTTAAACTGGATGAAATAATGTTTCTGAAATGAAAACATAAGAAAAGAGGCAATGTGAAACGTGAGTGACTTGCTCTGTAGATGTATATCAAGTGCAAAGTATAGTGTGGTCAGAGAAATTAAGTCATATGCCAGATGAGAAATAAAGCAAAATGTAGAAGGAAGGGCAAGCATCTCTGGGAGAGGATGGTTTGTCTGGTGAATAGAAAATCTGTACTTCAGAAACTACTTTAAAATAGTTATAACTATGGTATGGAGTGAAGTAAGTAAATATGGGTGTCATCCACGCACAGAGGTTTATATATGGTTTTGGATGGCATTTCATAAATGCACAGTTCTTCCAAGAAAATATAAACATCTATTATTTGCAAGAGTAATAGTAGTAGCTGGTGGTTTACTGGGGAAAATGAAGTTTATTTTTCAAGATGTGGCTATTATAAATCATTATACAAGGAAAGGGCAATTCTCAGCTGGTAACTTAGTGGACTAATTAGAGGGGAGTGTAGCAGTCGTATAAATCTATTAATTCTCTTCTTTAGTGCTGTTGTTTACTCAGGTATACTCCTGCAGCATAGTCTTACAACTCTTCTGCCAGGGGTTCATCTTTCTGTGGCACATTTTGATACAGCACAGTGCTGTTACATTAGCTCAGATGTAGGTGAAAACCATACGGTGAGAAGGAGCTTTGAGTAAGTCTGTAGAATCATGAGATAGGAAAGGTAAAATCAGAGACAGGTGAAATAGCTGAAACAGCGGAAGGATTCGAGAGGAAGGGACGATGACTCAGTAGCATCAAGGACTGAAGATGTTCTGAAGGTTTCCTGCCAGACTTGGTGTTTGTCTGACTAGCAGAGGTTCAACAGGTGTCCCAAAGAGGCTGGTGAGCAAATTAATTTGTGTAATGGTAGCTTGTAAGCTTGTTATCTATTGTATGTATTAACAGTAAATAATTGATTTTTAACTGTGCTTGCAGTCTTTTGTAGATGGTAAAAATTGCCTGAACAAAGTGATGCAGAAAGGGAGACAGATAACCAAAATGCTGGTTTTTGGATTCTTACCATAGTTAGTCTTCAAAATGACATCTGGTCTGCTTGGTTCTGTGAAGACTGATTTTGAGCATGGCAAAACATTTTTGTTTTTCACAGGAATCTTCAGAGTCCAAATACATGAATTAGCTGTAGTCAGGGCAAAGGCATAACAATTTTTATCTCAGTTTTGGCAGGAGGTGAAAATCCTCTCAGAAAATATTTTCCAAGAATTTGGAACCTGGAAATGTTACAATATTTTTTCTGGAATATTTTAGGGGCTTCTATAATCTCATACAGATTCGCTTACCTAAATTACATTGGTTTCGATATGTTGATAGCTGTTTTTAGACTTACAAATCCAAATATCTTGTGGAAAGATCTTATTTGCAGACCTGGCAGTAAAACTTAGTAAGACTCTGAATTAGTCTTCAGATTAGATAGCACTGGGAAGAAAATAAAAATAAATCTTAACATGGAGGTTCTTATTGCAAAGCTGGTTTTCATCTCTCTTGTATTTTTGTGAAGATAAACTTTTTGGAAAGGATGATTAGATGTTTCCAGTATGAAAAAAGAAAGAAATGAAAGAAAGGAAAGAGAGAAAGGAAAGAAGGGAAAGGAAAGAAAAGAAGGAAGAAAGAAAGGAAGAAAGGAGGGAGGGAGGAAGGAAGGAAGGAAGGAAAGTAGCAAAAGTATAACTGCAGTGTTTGCTTGTGGCAAACCATAAAAAATGTGAAGCTACTGTTTCATTATCATCAATATGACACCAAGTGAATCAGAACATTATTGTGCTTCTCTGTACAGGAGTAAATATCAAATATCTTAAGTACAACAAAATATTATCACAGATTGATTGATACACTGAATGATCTCCTGGGAAAATTCTATTAGCAAAGAGAATAAAAGCAAAGGTGACCGACCATCTCTTCACTGCTAGGAAAGTATTAGGAAAGTCAGTATCCTCTGAAGATATTTATTAGAATGAAAACAGTACATGATTTCAGGTATTTCAATCTGAATATTAAAAGTTACAACTTTGAAAACACTCTAATCTTCTTTTTTCAATGATATTGTCTAATTTCTATCACATTAATATACTTAACAAAAAATTGATGTCCATAAAAAATTATAAAGTCCTCAACTGTTCAGAATTCCATCGTTTGACTTTTTGGTGGTCTGCAGATCTTCTTCAAAATAACACTTGTTGCCATTACAGCCCTTAAAGTAATTGTTGAGTGAATCAGTTCATCTCATTTCTTTTCCCTCCAACTTTGAAATTTAAATAATTTTCTATTGCATTAACAGGCTCAATGGTTCCATCCTGTGGCTGCCTGTTTGCTTCAGTTTATGCAAGGAGGCAATGCAGGTAGAGAAGGACAGAACAGAATGCAACTTCCACAGTAGCTCACAGTTAATCTGAATAAGGTTTAGCATGAAGCCATGACCTCACAGTTCTTTGTATAAATCCAGTATATATAGCCTAGAAATAATAAAGAACTAATCAGTGGGATTGTGTGCTACATTTATATTATTCAAGGCTTTGTTACCTTTCTTATACTGTAAACATTTCACCTAGATGAATTATAATAAACCCCAGATTTTTTTACTAGCTTTTTTTCTTTTAGTTTCTACTACTTCGATGTTCTACTAGCTCTTGCTCGGTCATTTTATCCAGATCACTCACTGTGATATTAACATGATGGGTATCAAGAAAATTAGAGGGAGGAAAAAAATGTTGGTGGTGAAAGTACCATCAGAAAAGTTTTCAGGCTGAGTTTTGCATTTTGTTGGCACCAGAGAGATGTATCAATTAAAATATTATTGAAATGAGTTGCTCATATTGGTCTATTAAATTACATTTTGATGGATGTAAAGTAAGAAGAACATTCTCATGTAATTTGATGGAGTCCATTGTCAAATATTTTGATTTCAAAAATCTGCTTAAAGATCTTAGGTTTGATAAGATAAAAGTCACATAACTAATCTCTTGCTACTACTGAAAGAGTGGAAACCTCCCCTCAAATCCTCTCAGAGTACTTGTGGAATTTTGGTAACCATTATTTGTAAGGTTTTTGACACATTCCCAAGTTCTGCTGTATTTTTAACATGGACAAATTATCTTACAAAGATTTATTTAGCCGTGGCTTTTGCAGCTCATTGCAATACTAAATCAAGAGTTTCATAGCCCTGTGACATGACAGAAAGTTAAATCTGCCCTGTATAGTCGGTCTGAACAGATTGAATTGGATACTCATTATTTGAGTAACAAAATAATTTAAAAATTTGGGGTTTTTTTGTGATTGGGCATTTTTTGTTGGTTTGGGTTTTTTGTTCCCCACGTAGTAATTATTTCGTCTGTACTGCATTCTTGTCACCTTCTCCTCGAAAAGGGCATTTTGTAAATAGAGTCTGTAAAAGGCATCCTGTCTCGGGAGCTTACTGAGCTGCATTTTGTTGAATGTTGGGGGTTTCTTTTGAGAAATAGCTGCTTTTATCTTATATTCTTCTATTCTATTTTCATTTGCCAATATTGGAAATAAACTGCTGGTCTAGATGGACCTTTGGTGTGATCCAGAGTGAGCACGGGGTCAGAGAGAACCAGAAGCTGACATGATAACAGTATGCAAAATAATTAATCACAAAGTATACTGTGGTAGCTCCTTTGCTGTTTTTTTCCCCAGCGTTTTCTTTCAAATCAATTTCATTTCTCCTGATGAAATGCGAAGGTAAAACACAAATCATGTGCATCTTTAGAACTTCCTTCTGTTTCAATTTTATAATCTGTAAGAGTTGAGCATGACTTAAAAAAGCTTTTTGTATAAAGTAGTTATAAGATACAAACAGATGCTTTTTATATATGTGTGACAAAACATTAAGTATATCACATTGTTATTTATATACAAGCTTTGTTTATGAGCATAGGCATTCAGAGAGAGAGGAATAAACAAGAGTTCAATAATATGGTTATGCTGGGACATGAGCTACTTCAGTATCTCACTCTAGTGAGTGACATACTTTTGTTCATGGCGGGGCTTATGTTTGATTTGGTTAGGAGGGCCTGTGGTGGTGGTGGGGTTGTTGGGGTTTTGTTGGGTTTTGGGGGTTTTGTGTTTGTTCTTCATTTCTTTTTCTGTGAACATCCATTTTTCACTTTCCCTGGGATATTTGAATGCTTTTGCTGGAGGGACCAGTTTGGTTTTGATGTACTTTAACAGTCCCGTATTCATCACTGCATTTACTTCCAGTGTGAGGCAAAGAACAGTTTCATCTAATTAGAGAAAGTTCATTAATACTTGGGAAGGTGATTGGCATGTGTGAATTATAGCTGAAATGTGGGCTGTGAAGTCTTGTTTGTTTTGTAACTGTTTTTCCTACTTTGCACGGGGAGACCTGTTTTACTGAGGTTTTATTGGCATGGCAGCAAAAAGATGACCATGGCAGCAGTGCATCTGACCAATGACACCATTCTAAAGCCATTTAAATTTAGCTGATACGTTTTTTTTATGATATCCTATAAGCAAAGCTTTTACTCTTGCTTGTGTTGATAATCAACACTCTTGCGTGAGTTGATTATGAATTCCAACTTAGAGTGTCACTATCAAGTTAAAACATTTCAGCTTTCCTCATCTTTTCAGCTGTCTGTGTGATCATACTGACTGAAAGCTGAAGGATCATTTTCCCTTTTCCCCGTAACTGCTTAATCCTTCCTATGATTCAGAGAGCGCCATTATAGAAGCTTCTTGTTGCATAGTGTGTCAATGAGCTGCACACCAGAAAGGGTCAGTGCTCTAGCGGTGACTGACTGGACCTGGTCAGGACTCTGTGTTAGACTAAACTGACAGACTTGTTTGGATCCACAGAGTGTTTTACATAAGGTCTTGGTAGGAATGAAGAGAGTCCTAGACATCCTAGAGTAGATAAAATCTGTTTGCATGAAGCTGGGAAAACAAGGTGCTGGGTGAGTTTGATCTTCAGTGGATTTATGCCAGTCCACAGAAAAGGAGAACGAAGTACAAGGAGGTAAGGCAGGGTCAGAGGCATGAGAAGAACTTGGAATGTTCTGCTAATCTGTAAAATTTAGCTTTTGGAAAACTGAGGATTTTTGTTCAGTGGACGGAGCCCACTTGGTTGTCTGAAACAACCACCTTTTAGAGTTGAGGCTACAAATAAGAAGAGCTTCAGACAGTGAAATGAGGAAAGTAACTGGCAGAGGCTTGTACAGTCTTTGTGACAGATTTTAAACAATGAAAGAGGACAGAAGTTCACCTAAATGTTATACATAGGTGGATATTATATCTTAGAAGGATAGACAAGAGAATGTTAGAACAGTAATAAGGTAGACAGTATAGTTAGTTAAAAGACTAATCTAAAAGGTGAATTGCAGTGCTAAAATGAGCTAATGTAGAACAATTTGTTTTACAAGAGCCTTTAATATATACTCTTGCATTTTCCATGTACGATGATGCAAATCCTCCTCCTGAAAATTCTGTATTTTACAGAAATATGCTGAGTTTGTAGTTACAAAAATCTGTCTTAACCAAATAAATTTGGGGATAATGGTAAAAGAAGTTCCATTCAGGTAGCCCTGTAAATCTACTGTGTAATGACTTCTCATGTTATTTGCGAGTATGGATATAATTGGAGAGCTTGATGCTGCTGGGAGGTTTTCTGTCATTGTAGATCTTGCCTTTTCTTTTATCAGAATCCCAGCATTTGTTCTCTCTGTGTCTGCATGTGATAGTTAACGGACTTCATTACGCAGTCACTGGGTCAGCAAGAGCTGATGCCATTTGAGACTTGTTTACTGTAAGTCTATCATAGAAGAGCTGATTATGGAAAATAATCTCATTCGTTCAGTTCAGATTAAAAGGGGAGATAAAAGTAATTCAGTTCCTAAGTCATTGATTTAAAAATGCAAACTCGGGTAAATATTGTTATTTAATGAAGGCAGTTGTGATTTGAGACAGAGGAGTTGTGGAATTTTTCTAGATTGAACTTGCAAAGCCTACTTGGAATTTGTAGAACAGATCAAGGTGGAAAAAAGGAGTGATGCATTTTTCAGCAATACAATGCTACTGAATGTGAGGAGGGGAAAACACAATGACAATAACTAATACAATTATAAACTTCAGGTCCAAGTCTCTGCCAAAATGAAATTCAAAGAGCTCTGTTATTCAAAATCAGATGTGTTCCATCACAGAGCTCTTGAAAAAGTGGCACATGAAGTTGGAGGCCTGATCCCTATTTTAAACAAATCCACCAGGTTACTATGTAGTACTGTATGACCAGAGAGTAGCAAATATTATATTTATAGTTGAGAAGGATCTGAAGAATTACCTTCCCATTAGCCAGTTTGCCATGATGCAAAGAAGAAGGTCCTTTGAATTCATAACTGATGAAAAGATAGGAAGCAAAAGAGTAGAGTAACGTGATCAGTTTTTACAGTGAGGGGTAATACTAGCAGAATCCACCAGAGATCAGTACCAAGAGCTACACTGTCATTGAGTGGGAGCTGATGGTGCTGAATAGCTGGTTGATAAAGTTGTAGATTAAATATCCATAAATGCAAAGGAACATCAATGGAAAATGCTGCCCAGAGTGTGTATACGTATTGATAGGCTCTAAAATAATTTGGAGTAGTTAAAACTAAAATGAGGAAAACATCAGCAGTCTGCTTGGTGGTTTTTAAAACAGCAAACAATATAAGAAATCAAATTACCACTGTGCATAGTAAGCGTGTCTGGTTCTTTCACCTCAGAAGGGGCATAACAGAATGAGAAAAAGCACGGAGAGGAAAAATGTGGATGACCAGACTAACAGAACACTTGCCATTTGGTGTGAGAGTAGTTAGAGTAAGGATGCCACAGTTCAGAAAAGAGCTGAATGCTAGGAATGAATGTAGGAGCGTAAATCGTGGGTGAGAAAGGAGAACAGGAAGCACTTTTGTTGTCTGTAAATCAAGAATAGGGAGACATCCCTAACGAAGCCAGCAGGCAGCACAGAATGAAGCCTTGGAATTTATTGACAGAAGATACTTTTGAAGCCTGAAAGTGAGTATCGATTCAAAATGCGATTGTCAAATCTGTAGAAGAAATGTCCATGAGGGATTACTAGTTAAAGACGTGAACGCAAGCTGTGGACTAGGAAGACCCTATGCCTGCTTATTGCAATTCTGTCCTGATACAGGAGTGAAAATCAGGGTGTGCTTGTTCTGGTTTTACACTAATCCACTGATAATCTAGTACTGGCTACTATCACACACTAGAGTCTTTGGTCTGACCCAATGCGGATGTTCTTTTCTATATTATATACATTATATATTATTTATAACAGTGGTGTGGAACAACTTGGAAGGCTTTGTTCTGTCCTGTAAACCTGTATTTCATATAACAATTGCATGGTTTGTTTGTGTTGGTTTTTTTCTTCCTAGAAATGTGTTTGATATCAGATTTAAATTTTATTATCTCTCAATTTCATTGCACATCCTTTTGTTCTTGTATTATTAGCAAGGATGAATAGAAACTTACGATGATTATCTATATAATTCATTATATTATGCACTTTTATCAAGTCCCCACTTGTTTCTCTCATTTCTCAAATACATACTCTCAGTCTTTTTGCTCTGTCTTCATGAGAGGTTTTTATGTTTCTGATATTTCTTACTGTCATGTCCTAACCTCTTCTAATCATTTTAATTAAATGTTTACAAATACAAACTTCACAAAAGGAAACTTTGAAACTATTACTAGGATAGTTAACCTTGATCAAAGAAAAGAAGCTAGAAGAACAAATACACAATATTAAACTATGATAAACTAGGAAGGACCTCTGAAATCATTCTGCCTTAAGAATACATGGCTCAGAGGAAATTATTTATGATACTGAAATCAAAGCAGATCACAAAAATCTCAGCCAGAGCACTGTGTGAATTATTGTGTCCATATTATATACAAGAAAAAGAAAACTCTGTTCTTTACTGAAGCCTTCTCAATAGGATGGCATCTGCGGAGGTGGAATAGGGAGCTTGTGCCAATAAGAACCCTGACCTGCATGTACCAAAGTGGGTATATTGGACGTAAAGGGTTAAAAACATGAGACCAGTTTTGTGACTGCACATTTTTCTGGACAGGATGTGAGGAACCACTTGGTTTGGGTTTGAGTTACTGCAGTTATAACACCGGTAGCATCAGAACAATAGCCATATTAAGTCATATCAAAGAAGTCCAGACTCTGAATGGATTGCTTCAGCATGTCTATGTAGACAACCAAACATACCCATTTTGCAAATACTGTGTTAATTTTTAATAATGTTTTTCAGTGAATAAAGTAAGGCTAAAGTCTGCTGGTATACTTCACTACATAGTGATTGTTTCCTCTGGCATTTTCTCTAGTATGTGACTACCAAAGGGTGATGGGTTTTGGAAGTTTTTTATTGGCTGAGCTGTTTTGGAATGAGTTAAAGTAAACGTGATTGGGATTGAGAGGGTTTTTAATTCTTGCCTACAGAGTGGTTTTGGTTTATTTTTCCCTAGTCATTTCATTAAAGAGTGTAGCACTTCCGTGTTGTGGAGGGAGAGTTCTTTAGCTGTTTGTGGAAAGGCCAGTTGTTTAAATAAGGACCCGGGTGTTAGAACATTTCCATCTTGTGTACTAACAAAAATTCAGGGTCAAGAGCCTTATTGGAAAAGAGGGAGGGCTTTGAGACCCTGGAAGGAAAGCTGAATTAGTTGTTTGAATGACACACTGGAAGAGATCATACTAAATAGCAAAATCTACCTATTGATACACCAGCTAGTAAAGAGGGTCTGAATATGAGATGGAGATAGGAGCTTTCCTGCGTGGGCAGCTGCTGGGCTGCTGTCCTCTCAGAACAGCAGACAGAGCTTCGAGTGCCTTCATGTCAGCATTCCTCTGCTCTCAGCAAATGCCTGAAATCCACTTGTGAGCCCAGAACTTATTACAGGTGTGAGTTTTTATGTTGCAGAGGCAGTAGTGTAGGTTGTGAAGCAAAGAAAAATTATCTTTCAGTGGTTTTGTATTTTCTTTTTTAGATATTTGTTCTTTATTTGTTTACAAAATCTAGTGTTTAAAAGCTGAGAAATGAGGCAATTCTGTTTGCTTGTTAGATATCATCTCAGCATTTCAGGGTTATGTATTACAATAGTGGTTTTATTTATCTACACATAGATTGTTTTTTACCACAGGACTCCTCTCTGATTCAGTGTACATACTAACAGAGATCAGTGAATGAGCAGCTATTCATGTTTTCTGTTATTCTTATTGGCCAATATGTGACCCACATGTGGTGTTCACATTCAATCATTACATTGAATTCAAAACTATTAATTTCTCCATAGGCTTTCTTTCCATTGTAGCTATCATTAGCATCTGAATGCCTCACAAACCGTAATTAATTAATTTTCACAAAGCCCCTGTGAGGTGAGATGACATTATTAAAAGAGGAATAAGCCACAGAGAAAAGTGCCAGCCTATATTTTGAATGCCCAAGTTGACATGTGTAAGGTGTGTTTTTTTAAGCTACTTAGTGTTCCACAACGCTTTATTTGTTCTTTGTCTAGCTTCCTCTTACTTAGCTACAAGAGCCAAACAACTTTGCAAATCCTGCCACAGATAGGTACTTTATGAATAACAGTTATTTGTTGTGAAGCAGAACATTAAGTAATATCATTTAACGACTGTAATATTAAACAGGCTCTGATACCATACAGTGTTCAAATATGGCATCTAGCTGCCTTGACCTTCCATTTTCTTATTATAGTTTCCTTCATTAATAACTACACACCATCGAACTTCTTCAGGAGATGCTGTGGACATTAGTGAACCTCTACACAGACCTTTGGTGAGTCCCCAGGGCATAAATAAGTTCCCCAGTGTTGTGACATGTTAGAAGCCTAACACAATTACGGCTTTCCAACATGGAAAAGAAAACACTGATTAATTAACAGCCTGAAAATGTGTGTTTAGCTGATAAATATCAACAGTTTCTCAAAACCAGGAGCCAGGTTGGCCACTTCTGGCTGCTAGAAATAGATGTGTGAGATAGAAAACCTCAGTGCAACAGGAACTATTCACAGTTCTTTTGGTTTTCCCATATCAGTCTTCAGATGCCTCTTACTCCTTCCCTATCAGATAATTAAAGAGTTGTTAAGAAAAATAGTGATTTTTTTTGTTGTAGTTTGCTGCTCGCAATTTTGGGTAGTTGGAAAAGGTGAAGAGATTCTCTCATGTCTCCTGCTGAAAGCCCTGTAGAACAAGTCCAGTTGGCTGCACCCACTGGATTGTCATGTAACTGGCAGGGGTTATTGAACTGAACTTTCTATGCAGTACTTACTAGAGTCTGTTATATGTAATTTTTAGGATATTCTGTAGCAATGCCTGCATTTTTATTATGTATAATAAATACATTTGTCTTAATTATCTCCTGTAGAACTTGTAACGGTGATATGTGAACCTATCTCAAACAGATTCTTTTTCTACAAGAGACTTCACATCTGGAGTGATGGAGAGATTGTTTTGATTGTCACTTCCATTTAACTATGCCTTAGCTTTTAGGTTTTGGTGTTTTGGGTTGGGTTTCTGGGATTTTACTACTGAAAACAGATTTTGTCTGTGAGGTTCACTTTTTTTTGAGGCACTTCTGTATGGCCATCCTCTACCCACACCCCAGGCATTGTCCTTATTAAGTACATGCAATGTTTCTGGACAGGCAGGCTTGACAGCTGAGAGCCTGTAGCCTTATTGTTACAAGAACGTGTCTTAACTGACAGCAAAGCACCATAGGGTGTGATTCCTACCTGTTGGGCCCCTTCAGGTGAAAGAAGGAGAGAAGCCTTCCAAAAATGCAGAAGCACTTTACTCTTCACAGATAGTCATTACTGAGTCTCTCTGATGTTCCCAGTAGGGGATTTATTTATGGTGATTGTTTGCTGTCTGATAGTGTAAGTTAGTACATTCAGACTTCTTTTCAGATACTGAAGTAGCTTTACCTAACATGTAATTCTTGTTTTATGTTCATCTAGCCTCAGCATCCAGAGACTAATATTTTACTTTCTCAAGAAGTAATAACTCATGACAGTGTAAACTTAATCCAAACCTTTTCCAGAATTGCCATCTTGGGTTTTTTTAAATGATGCAGAGAATTTAGGGCCATTTATTTATGTAATTTTAATTGAAAATACAGATCTGTATCTTCTAGCTGCTTTGAAATGTCATGTCATCCCCTAGCTGCTTTTTTACTTCTTTAAATTGATACATGAAGGACACGAGGTTAAACAAAGCATGACAATCGACAGATATACTGCTTACCTCATGTACGTTGAATTCACTGCTCCAGTGAGGGGTTCTGTGATTCTCTGGGAGACTGACAACCCATTCCAAACAGGCGCTGATGGTTCAGTCAGTCAAATTTACTTCCATGTGATTTCAGCTTCAGTGATTTATTAATAAGTGATATACCTTTATGTACATGCTTTGTTTACTGATATCCTTCTGGTTTTTGTAAAACATCTGTGTAAGGTGTCCTAACTAATACTTCATCATTAAGCATATATCTAACAGAAAAGCAGCTGATTCCATTTGACCTAATCTGAAAGTTCTATGTAGTTTGGAAACCAACAGGGATACCTATTTTTAACTGCAGTACTCCCTATAGGATAAACAAAAAAAGTCAAAATGAACAATTATCAAGTGCTTCTAAATTTATAAAATTTGATTTAAGGTACTTGCAGTATTTCTGCCTTACAACTGCAGAACATACGAACTGTTTAAAATGAACATATGAATAAAGGTGCACTTGTGGGTCTTTACCTAATGCTGTTCAATTTGCCTATGGTTTTTCATTTTGGGGTTTTGTAAAGCTCTCGTTGGTTATAGGTTCTGATGAAGTAGATCTGCAGTTCAAGAAAATTTCTCAAACAGAGGAAAAGATGTTTGGGCTTCAAATTTTAAATTTCATTTCCATGCAACCTGAATACTTGTGTTTGGCATAAGCAAACAGAAGCAAATTAGATTACTGGACTGTCATTAATGCAGGGCTGTTTGCTATTAGCAGGCAGACAATTTAAGAAAAGGTAGAGCATACAGAGAAGACTAAAGTAAGAGTTACATGTGGGTGGTGAAAGGCCTTTCTGGATGGAGCCTTTCTGGTTCTAAGAAAAGCAATGACTCAAATTTAAGCTTAACAAAAGCACTGTACTATAGCTAAAATGTTTCCTTTAATCTTATTTTAGCTTTCTGGCATGTAATATTTATATATAGTTGTAGCAGTTAAACTCATTTTAATGGATGAATTTTTATTTAAAAGTAAAAAAAGATGTTCTGTGCTGCAAGCAGCAGGTGTGTTTTTAATCTTTAATAGGTCACCTTCCTCAGTGCAAGCAGGCAAGCTGTTATTGATCAAAGAGGTTTTGTTGGGTAGCTCTCAGATTATTGAGTGACAAACTTTATTGAATTTGACTTAACAGAAGTCAGAAGACAGCTGAAGCATAAGAGCTTGCACTACCATCAGAGTCATTTTACGACAGCCAGGGAGCAAAGCTCAGAGATGGATACTGAGCTCTTTGCTGGCCCTTGGAGATTAACTGAACAGCCTTCCTACCAATTCCCAAGCCTGTCAGCAGAACCAATTAGATTTTCAACCAGTAGACAAGAAGGGTGGCACTTGGGGACCTTTTTGCTTTAGGTCAAAGGCTTTTCAGACTGCGATGAGATGACATTGATGATGACACGTTGAGCATTGGTTGGTTTTAAGACAAGTTAAATTAGCAGTCTTGAAATGATTCCAACTGTCTCCTGACTTCTCACTGTTGCCATATTCAGTGGATCCTGTCAGGAGCAGGTTGATGACTTAATAGTCTTTCTTGAGTGGATTTGAGCACTTTGGCTGTGTGTTTATGTGTAGTTGTCATGCTTAAAATATTCATATAAAGGTTTGAAATATTTATTTGAAGGAGCCTTCTGCAGAGTTCAGCAGTACGGCTCTCAGTAATTCTGCCTACTTCTCTCTCTTTTTTGCTGCTCTAAGCTGTTATTGCTACAGAAATGTCTTTAACTATGTTTGATCTGTATGAAGTGACATTGTGTCTTGTGGCTATTGATAGCATAAAGCACTTAGGAAGTTTAAGAATTTATTCAGCATTTGATTTCCAAAGCTCCGGATGGCAAGTGCCAGTCCCACCTGTGCAAACATTACAATGGTTTTGAGACCATTTCAGATTAGGAAAGGTGTATTCAGCTTGTACAGTCTTGCAAACGTTTTGTAATCTTTGATTCTAATCCAAATGGATTGTGATAGATGTGGAAAAAGGAGAAGAGGAGAAAGGGATAGGAATTAAGATGAAGTCTGCTATAATTAAATTGCCTTAGGCTGTTGAAGCAAGTGAGCAGGGTATCATGATCAGGCTGTTCTTTTAAAACTACCCCGTACTTTAAAGACATTTTGATGCGCAACTGCTATTCTGTTGTAAAAGGAGCTAAAGAAATAAAAGTGAAGTAAGCTAGCTGACTCTAAATTTGTACCCTAATGTAAACAAAATCCTAACAGTTACTAGAAATAAATTGAAGCTGTCAACATGTAGGCGTTAAAATTAGCATGCCTGTAACTTTTAATATTTGTTAATATTAAATACTCAGCATTTAAAGGTTATGGCTAGAATTTTTCCTTCTGAATAGCTAAGGTTAAACTCCTACATCTAAATCCATGTTTATTCACCAGATTAGGTACTTAACCTGTATTTAGAACTTGATGTCAAGCATTCATTTTGAAAATGTTGATGCTATTTCTTTGAATTCTAAATTCTCAACTACTATTTTCTCTCAGTAAGAATTCTTCATCTTTTTTAAGGATGGTGATTTAAAAAAAAGAAATGAGCAATCACCTGCAGTTTTCAGACATTATTCTAAGAACCAGAAGCAGCATAACACACAGGAGATTGACTGCCATTTAAAGTATATCAACTAATACTCCAAGCAACAGTATTATTTGTCCATAGGAAATATTTCTGTTTGTCATAGCACCAAAAAGTGTTCATACCCAGATCAGGGAAAAAAAACAACGAAGGATTTGGAGCATCTGTCTACCATGGTAAAATTAAGTGTTGCATGTTTCTGAGCAATAATATTTACAATTAGTATCATCCATTCTTTGTCCTAAACTGATATTTAAAATCTTTTATGTCATGCTCTAATAAGCATTAACCCCACAATTGATGCAACCATAGAGGCAGGCAGCCCAGTTTTGAAGATGAGTGACTTGCAGAATGGTCATGGGCCAAAAAATGTGCCTTAGTTTTCCCTTTTAAACAGATGTAAGTGCGCTGTAAATCTTTAAAATGAAAAGTAATATGAAGATCATTTGTCTGTTAATGCAGCAAGGGTTCTGTGTGTGCCAGGTATTTCCCAGTTTAGCAGATAAATACTGGATATTCCTGAGAAAAGTACAAATATTTAGTGAATGTTTTGGCCACTAGAGAAAGAGTAAGGAAGAATTGTTTGAATTTCTTTAGTCAGTTCCATAAAATACTTCAACAATTTATATCTGGGCACTGGGTATAAATGTGCATTCCCTCCAGGCCATTTTAATAGAAGCATTGGTTTTGAGGAGAGGAGATGCTGCATTTAAACCAATTCAAATAGTTGTATGAGGCCAGAATATTAGTTGTAAGCAAGAAAATCGGACATAAAAAGCATTTTTCAAGCACTGTTGCCTCCAGATTATGAAGAGAAATACGAGACCAGAGTGTTGAACTGACTGAGCCAATGCCACTTATCAGTGACACTGCTAAGAATGTTGGGTTGTTCTGTCTATTAATCTGGGACTCTGCTTTCTGGAGCACGCTGCGTTCCACCGTGTTTGCATTTTTGTGGTCAGTCAGTTCAACTCCCTGTTAATACCTTAAGACTGGGAATTTTCTGAGTTTGAAGAAAATCAAAAGTAAAACTTTCAATGATATATGAGCCACCAAAGCAATGGACAGTTGCTGTCTCACTATTGACAAACTCATATTTGGTTTTTTTGTTTGTTTGTTAGTTTCAGCTTCCATCCAAGGAACTTTATTAAAACTGCCTTTTCAATAAGGGACCTCTGTTATCAGTTTATTCCTCATGTAGATGCTTATACATTCTCAATGTGCTCCCTCCTTACCTTCTCTTTTACAAGAAAGCCTCCTTTTATGTTTCCCTTTAAGTGGTTCTTTTTATAAATGTCATAATTGTTCTTGAAACCTCTTGTATTGCAGACATCAGCACTGATGTTAGTATTTATAGCAGCCGTATTAACTAGGAAGGAAATGTAATGCATATTTTGCAGGCAATATTCTCTGCCCACAAATAGGAATACATGAACCCTTCAAAGAACTGAGTCCCCCATCACAGAAGCATTTATTAAATCCTCTTTTCTAGATGTGTGACTTTATATTTGGTGGTATTGAATCACAAATTGCTTGCTTGCATCCAGATTATCAAGAAATTCAGGTCACACTGTACCATTGAACTGTCTTCTTCAGGGTTATTCCCTACACCGGCTTTTATGCTATCTGCAAATTGTATCTGTAATGATTTTATGTTTCCAGATGAAGATGTTAAATGACATAAGGTCAAAAATATACCACCCCAGGATCTCAGGAGAAATATATGCCCTCAATAATAGCTTCCATTTTGAGATGTTAGTTGTTTGTGCCATGCTGAATTTCTGAAATTATACTTTAGAATCCAAGTATTTGTTGTTATACAGAAGTTTTATCAGCATAGTCTTTATCAGCCGTAAACCTGTATTGACTGGCACTAATTATATTGTCATCCTTTAGCTATTTATTAATCAAAATCTTGTAATGGCCATTCCATTACTGAACTCAGGACCAGGTCACGTTGTCAAGAGCTACTTGGATTATTTTGCTTGCCATTTGCTGAATATTGATATAGTACTGGTATTCATCCAGTCTTCTGGGACTTCTCTGTAGTTCTGTGATGTGTTAAAAATCAGCATTAACCATGTAAGGAACTGCTAGGCTATCATAAAACTCTTAACTACAAGTTAGCCATATGCAAACTGACTGAAAAATATCTGACTGTTGTAGTTGTTGAGTATCTTCCTGAGATATTGCTGAAAAGAAACTATATCCTGATCACTTGATCAGAGCAGGTTATCCTGCTTATTTCCCGAATGCAGAAGATAATTATTTATTGAACTTTTCAACCTTTTCTGCATGATTTGTGATGGATGCGATTTATAGATCCTCTGTTGTTCCTAGCATGTCTTGAAACTCATTTAAATTATCCTTAAATCTCCCAACAATTGATTTCTTTTTGCATCTATTTGCTTCTCACATAAACTTGATACATTTCCTAGCTTCTTTAAATATTAGATTTTTTTAAACTTTTTTTAATCTATTGCAGATTTTTCTCTAGTTTTGGATTTTTTTTTGTATTCTTAGAAACAAGAATTTTAAACAACTTTCACTTCCTATGAGCATTTCTGTGTTCAAATTATTTTCTCTGATTTAGCTTAGAATTATTTTTACATTGTGAAATTGATCTTTTAAAAACATCAAATCTGTTTTTGAGTTTGAGTTGTATGCCATCTTTTTGTAACAGATGTGTTGACTCATGATAGCTTGTCTCTGATTTTTAGTTCCACAGTCAATCTCTCTATATCTTTCAAGATGAGGTTTAACATGTCACTTCCCTATGTTGACTCTCTTAATGATGTTTCAATTAAGACATTTTAATATGGTTTTAGAAATTCCATGAATTTTTAGAACTAGCCATTTCATGCTGTTGACATATGTCACATGATATCAATGCCTGATGAGAAGACAGAATTTTTTTCTCCCCTTCACCTTAGTGATAGGAACTTTACAGGGGTTAGTTGTCCTATTCTCTAGCATGACTTGGTTGTCTGTTGCACACAACAGTAAGGCAGCCATTAGGACTTTGGTCCATACTACTTACTATCCATGGCTATCTAGTCAGGATAATTTACTTCCATCTTGGCAGTGATGTAGGTAATGGTGGTTTTTATTTCAGTGAAACCCCCATACTTCTTATTCATGGAGCAATACTAATCTAAAGACATTGAGCAAAACCTATAGATTAGTAGTGCTGTAGTACATCAGGAATCACAGTTTTTTCATTGTGGATTTATATGTAAACAGGTAACTCTCTGGAGTGGTAACATGCTCAAGCACCTTAACTCAAAGACACTGGTCTAGCACTATCAGATAGGAAAACTGATAACAATGGATCAGGATTTTGCTTCAAGACTATAAAATCTCAGTTGGCAGACAGGTTTGTTCAGTTCTGGGAGGATATAGTAAAAGAGAGAACTGCAAGGAAAAGAAATGAGCATGTTATCAAAAAACATTGGAAGTTTAGAGATCATAGTCCTAATCAGCTGTACATTAAGACTAATAATTCGTTTGTGGTGGGTACTGAGGTTGTGTACCTTTTGCCCAGGCATTTTTGTCAATTTAAAGTTTTCCTTAATTGCTTGTGTAAGTTTATGTGTGTTGGAGGAAAGAGGTTAATTAATATTTTATAAGTGTGTTTCTTAAAGCAGGGGATATAATGGTATCCTCTTGCATATTAAGCTTTTAAAGCTTGAGCTATATTATGTAAAGGGAGGGAGTAAAGACCAGTATCATCCTTCTTTGGTTCACTTCCATTGCAAATATGACCTTTCAACAACTTTTAATCTGCTTTAACACTTGTGACTAGCAACCAAAGCGTTAGACAGCCACTTGTGTTCTACTTGTTTTATCACTGTATTATAGTAGCAATCAAGAAGAGAGAACTGACACATTTATGGCCTGTGGCAAAAGCTAAGCAATTAGGAGAATCAGTACTGGATTACATCATCTTAAAGCAGATTTGTTGTGAGTGAACTAAGTTAACTTTCACACCCTGGATATCACAACAGTTTTAATCTTGTAGTAACATCTTGCGTAAAAATTAATCATAAGCTTGGGTGAATTATTTTTGACATCCAGGAAAATGTGAAAAGCCATTCGTGTGCAGTTTTTTGATACATGGAGAATATGTCATAGATCTTCTTCTGAAACAATATGCTTCCATTTTCCTTCACTGTTTGCACAGCTTAATCCCAGTGGCCTCAGTAAATGAGCATTAAAGTAAATGTCTCTGTATGTTATCAAAATATGTGTTACTTAAAAACAGAACAATGGATCTGGCATCGCTTTTCAAATAGAATGAAAGCCCCACTCCCTAGCTTCAGGAACATTCAGCTTCAGGAGACAGAGGGAAGGGGTTACATCATATAGAAAGTTATAATGTCCCTCATTATGTAGAAATTCTCTTTTATTTTGAAAGTTAAAAACACTGGCTTGTGGTTTTTCTCCTCCAATATTGTTAATTTGTGCTGCATAGCTGTATAAAATGTAGCATAAATAATTGGCAGAGAGAATTTTGTTGACAGGGAAGTTCTTACCAGAGTAAAGGTGATGCATGTCATTGGGGTGCCCTTTCTATCACCTCATATGCTCATATCAGGGTCATTGCTAATCTGGCAGGGAAAACTCTTCCACATCTATCCTCCTTTGGGGCTGGATGATTTCACTGAATTCCTGTCTGTGCGAGTTGGCATTAACTTGGACTAACTACCGAACTTATGTCAGTGTTACCTAAGCCTGGCAATACGCTGTTATATCTGTGAGCACAGAGAAATCACTTTTAAAGCACTATGTCATATGAACTTTAAATATACACTTACAGATTTCATGGTTTCAGTCGTATTTATATAGCATTTCGGAAAAAATTACTAAGGTAAAATGAGAGGCTCGTATGTATATTTTTTAGTGTACGTAAGCAAAATAACATGCAACATACATATATTACACTGCACATGTTATTTTGATTGAAATGCTATTTTCTGTTCACTAATAAAATATGGGCTATATGCCCAAACAACAACCTAAGATAACAACCCAATGGGGGATGATTAAGGCTGTGAGCTTGTAGTGGTGTGGCCTTCCATTTAGTGCATTGAAAAGTTCTTGACCTAAATGGCTTTTATGTATAGGAAACTAGTTTTCTCTGAATTGTTCAATTAATATCTGAAATAGATTTATCTATTTGTGGACAGATTATCCAGAAACATTTCATTCACATTAACAGTAACTCTAAAGGAGTTGTCAGTAATTGCACCAATTCTGAAAATAGAATCCAAATTGCGAAAAAAGACAGATTTTTAACACAAGAAATTGCTGTTTTCCCCACTTTTACCTGCCCTTTCCTTCCCCCTAAAGGGCATGCATGCACTTGCTTCTGTTTGCTAGAAGTAGACTACTTGTTGGACTTGCTCTAGGCTTCCTTGAGACAGTTTACGTGAAGATAACGTAGCTAAGCAAACCTTTGTGCATTCCAAAGATTTTTTTTCAGTAGAGTTATTAATGTCACACAAAGGCTTCAGCTTAGCAGGTGTGAGTTTAAGTAACTCGTAGACTGGATTTACATCTCTCATTCCGGTATGCTTAGTCCAAAGGGTTTTGGAATGCAACAGTAGAGTGGTAAAGTGGCTACTGGAAAAAGGGCAGGGAATTAGACTCTGATCCCTACTTAAACCTGGAAAATTACAAAGATGACATTTATGACACAACAATTTGCAACCTGCTGACATTGTTTAAAAGAAGGTTAAAAATAAAGATATAAAATGGTATTAGAGAAACTCCATAGTTCTGTACTTGTAGGAAAGCAAGTATGGCAGTGCGTGCTTATCAACAAATGATTTGGGGTCATGGGAACTGCTATTTCTTCGTGAGACGGATGAAAGTGGTTGAAAATAGCTGTGGAGTGATGCAAGATGTGCTTTGTTTACATGAAGTTGTCAAACATACGTGTGGGAAGAGATTTTTCTGTTGGGGGCTTGGCATGAGCTTGGAAGAGTTATAATAGAGGAAGTGGGCAGGTGGTGTTTTCCCTGGAAGCAATAGTAAAAGAATAAGTACTACAAGTTTATGTTTCTGGCTAAGAATAAGTAGGATAACAAGATAGTTTCAGTGTTTAAAGATCATGACTTAAAAATATCAGTGTGTGGTGATACTTGCAATGAATAGAGTCCTGCCACCTGTGGGTAAGGAATATGAGGGCACATCCAAGGTCTGTAGTAGGAGTAGCAAAACAGAAAAGAAAATCAAGGAAACGGACTGCACAACAGGCAGCAGCATGAAGAACTGAAGACTGGGAATCGATCTAGTTCTCAAGAGTCAGGTTCAAACACATGGAGGCTGTATTACTTTTGTACGTGGAGTGCATTTTGTACTATGCAGTGCGAGGTAAAACCGTTGCACAGCATCTCCTCACTTCAATTTGTAACATTCCTCCTCATCAGTCTGACTTTGCATCAGGCTGGCCGGTGGCTCTAAACCAGGGTGGTTTGTGAGCCTTCTGCCCCGAGTAATTTTCCTCCTGTTCCCTTACTTTTTTGCCAAAGTGGCTTTAGCAAAAGCTATCTCCTTCAGTATTGCTGGAGAAGGTTCTACTTCAGTCGCAGCAGTTCACAGTTAGTGTGTGGACAGCCATAACGCTGTAAATGCTTCACACAAAATACACCACCAGTCTTTATTTCATGCTGTATTTATTTTGCCCTTTTTAATGTCTGAAGTAAAAGTATTATATGGTCATGATTCACTGAAATAGAGTAATAAATTCCTGAATAAGGCTTTAAGTTTTCTTTGGCATGCATGGAAAGTAGCTGATCTTGACAGTAAACAATCAAGTCACCTTTTAGAAAGTTTGATGTATTAATAAAACATCTGTATAATAGTAAGATAATGTTGTATGGTTACTGATGACCTAAGCAGCATGCAAGGTATTAGCCACAAAAGCAAGCAAGCTACATTTCTGGTGACGGCTGGTGCAGCAGTGCTATAATGGGTAAAAATGGCATTTCTCTTTACTGCCATAAAAAAGCCTTATCGCTGTCATATTGTATTAATATCAATTGTATCAGTACAATACAAAGGTGTTAGCTCATCTACTCTGATAAAAAGTTCTTGCCATTAAAGTGTTGCAAAGCTGGGCAAAACCACAAAGATTCTGGACCATATCAGTCTTATAAATGACAAATGCAAAATTGCTAAACAGAAAATATAATTAATTTTCCAGTGAAGAAACTGCAGAAAAAAAAACCCCAACTTAAATCTTTTGGGGCAATGTAACTTTTCTGTATTAATTTGTACTTTAAATAAAGAACAATTAAATTGCCTACAGGCTTCCCACTTTAAGAACAATTTCAGAGGTACATACATTCAATTGCATTGCCTGTTCCTAATAGTGACAGCCTCTGGAGCTATTTTCCATGCTTTGTGATACCTTCACAAGGACCCTCTAGTATCAGGAGGAGAAAGTCATTTCAATTTGGGTAATGGGTGCATCAGCCTGGAGAGAGAAAATACCTCTTCATGGAGAATTACATTCAAGTAAGTTTCCAGGATCGGGAGTTCTGAAGACAAGGAGTGTAAGGAGCGTCCAGAGGATGGTGAGCCAAGGTCAGAACACTAAACTCTGTTAAACTTCTAAAGATAGAAGTGATACTTCCTTCACTCCATAGGCAAAATGCTTCCACAGTGACCTTGGGAGGGAGCTTACACAGAGTCCACGTCAAAACTAGGGATGTATTGGTCACATACCCTGTGTCTGCTGTACTGGAATGAGTAATTATTCTGTTTGTAAAATATCTCCTTTGCAAGCCTTTTGAGTAATCTTGGTGCGTCTGAAAACTAAGCCCCTCAAAAGTTACAAATCCCAACACTGCACCCTTCTCTCAACCAAAAGTTAATAACCAGTAACATTTAAGCAACTTGAATGCAACACAAAATTTCAGGTATTCATAACTGACATCACTCAATACTTGCTATTATTCTCTGAAATGCCTTGCTTAGGCTTTGTGTGTCTCCCTTGAAATGTCAGTACTTTTGTTATGGGGAATGATATATCCATTTACTCTTGCAGCGATTCTGTCGTGGTTGTAGTCTAACTAATACCTTCCCAAAGAAATCAGCTCTTATCTGCCTTCTCTCTGGAACTTGGTGAAGATATCATAGTCTGTAGGAAATAAGGTTAGAAGTGAGCTCCGAAGGTCATCTAATCTATCCCCATTACCTCAATATCACCTCCAGGGAATATGGCAGTGACATCTACTCTTTTTTTATATTGTAATTCTTCCCTGCTTCATGACTTACTGCTGACAGAAGGACCAATTTTTGACAATGCAGGTGGTGTTATACCTGGAACTTCCTGGTTTTAGGGAAAAATCGAAAATGTTTCTTGTTTTCTCTCTGTGGCACAAAGAAGGAATTTCTGGGTCATGTGCTAATTTGACTAGTCTAGTCTATTCTCAGTAGTATATCTGAAGAAGAGTAATCTATACAAGGAGGAAGGCCTAAATGTAGAACTCAGGTTTTTTTTCATCAAAATATTCTGTGTTGGAAATTTCAGGGCTGACACAGATGGAATTCTCTGTGGAAAATGTCAGGTTTGGTTCATTTTCTAGTTTGGAGGAAAGAAAAAATATTTCTATTAGGTTTTATGTCAAAAAGTCTCTGAAAACTTTTTAAATTTCAAAATCTGGTCTTCAAAACCAACCTTTACTTAGATTTCTAACTTTATAAGCAAAATGATGTTTTATTTAATGTTTTTTTTCAACACTATTCCATGCTTTACAACATTTAAAGGAAGTATTTCCTTTAGGACAATTCCTTTAGTTGTTGTTTGCTTTCTTTAGATTGCCAGTGTGTGACAGTTTTAGACCAGGATCTAGATCAGAATGTTTTCCATAGTTTGAAAAATATCCAAAGGCTGACAGGGAATTTAAAGTGAAAAAGATCATTGGTACATTAGAGAGATGAAAAAATGTTGTTTCCTGATGGTTCTGTCCAGATAATCTGTCAAAATCATTTGTCATATCTGCTATAATACTGGTATAAATTTCTGTATGCTTTCATTTAGATGTCTTACACCAAATGCATGCAACTTGAGATGCCTTAGATTTGATTTTGAGCTTTATTGGGTAGCCATTCGTAAGGAAATACCTACATTTATGTGCACTAAGATACAGACAGCTAAGAACTGAGATACTTCTGAAAATGTAGTTCTTAAATGGAAGACTCAAAACATGATTCAGTATGCAGAAGGAAGTCTTTCATTCTCATATATATATATTAATTCTCAAATATAAATTTGGATGTTCTTTTCTTCTGTCTTTACCTGCATAGTTTCAGACTTTAAAAGAGTGTTGAGATCGTTGACAATCTATCTCAAGAAGAGATAAACATCCACAAAGCTTTGAAAACCTGATCCTATAGAGCCACGGTGTATCCCTCTCATCTCCCTCTCTGATCTATTGAAATACCACACTTGAGTGAATCTGAAGTGAGGATATTGTAATTCTTCAGACTTTCCCAAGAAATTAATTTGATCCACGATCCATAATGTGTTTTTGTTTGAAAATTTGCAAAAGAAATTAATTTTAGTAAGTATATCAGGAAGGTGTAATTCACCTCTCTTTTTAGATCAGTCTGAAACCCCTATATCACAACTCAAAAGGTTTCTTATAATAGCTACATGTTTTTGTTGCACACTGAAAAGCACAGAGTATGAAATCTGCATGTTTTATTTTGTTGGTGTTTTGAATTGGAACTTGATGGCCTTTCTTTTGAAGTAGTTTAAGTACTATCTTGCTATAATTCCATATTGAGTAAGATTGAATGAGAAAGTTGTGTGGTGTCATTTTATACAATTGCCTTTTAATCCTCTTTCTTTCTTGGCAAGTAAATACAATTTCTAAATGTAATTGGTGTAATTACATACCCTGAAAAACTTTATTTGAAGCTTCATGTTATATCACATTTTCCCTTTACATAGTTGATTTTAATTGTATATTGTAGTCTTTAAAAATCATTGCTTGATTTCTTCACTGATAGAAGAGCTTAACTGTTGAATTCTCAGCCATATCTCCTAATATAGTCAGAAAACACTGTTTTCTATACTCGTATTCTTTTTTCTACTTTGTATTAAAAGGAAGATGAGTTTATTTAGCATTACCATATCTGAAAAGGTAGTAATCAAAATTTTGCACATATTTCCAATAAATGAACATGCTCGTTATTAGCATGCAATTCTTTAACTTAAAAAGCCTGTCCTAAGGTTAAAAAAACAACAAACCAAAACCCACCAAACACTGACATTTTTGATGCTTCTCTAGTAATGGAGGTACAGAGCTTATAAAGGGTACCTAGTCCTAAAGTAGGGAAGAGAGATGTGCTTACACATGATCCCACTAGATCCTAGGCAGATGGAAAAAAGTCAGCTGTCATCAGCTTCTGTCACAGAAGGCTGTCTTCCTTTATTTTTCTTTTGGTGATTTTATAGCATATACTAAGGTAAAATACTGTAATGGACAGTCCCCTTTGGGGTTGTATTCTGATCCCTCCCACATGTTTTTTACTATTTTTGTGCCTTAATCTCTTTCCATACCTTTATTATGGAAATTCTGGTGTTTAACATAAGCTGTTCATCAGCATGTTCCTTACAGATTTCTCTCTTGTTTGAGAGGATGTATAGTTAATTTTTTAAATTTTCAACAAAATTTATTCTAACCATTTGTATTCCACTGATTTTTTTCAAGTGCCTTAACCTTAAACCCCTCTAATAGTACTTGAGAAGGGTTGTATTCTGTCTTCTTTTCTCCAGCTTCAGGTTTCCAGTTTCTGTTAAAAATGTTTCTCATGAACTCTACATGTCTTTCAGAAAACACCCTGTATTCTGAAGCAAGGGTACATTTTTACATCATTAAAATTATGTGTAATTGAAATTCGCAGTGCAATTGTCCTTCAGGATCTGTATATCTAATGTGTATCTGTATATCTAATGTATATCTAATGTATATCTAATATCTAATTGTGCCAAAAAAAAAAAAAAGAAAGGAAAACCCAATCCTGTTACCTAGAGTTAGCAACACCGTTTTCTTGTGCAAAGAGCAAGGGAGATACTGAAATACAGAGTCTATATCCCACTGTAGCATATTAGTAGAGGAGCTTCTACAGGTAATTCTTGCTAAGAGTGAAGTGTGTATCCAGTGCTGCTGGTGATACTTTGTTATGTGAGCTATTGACGTAATAACCTACTGTGTGTAATATAGAAAAATGACAACACTTTTTAAGTGCTTTCATGCTGTTTCCTAGTGACAACTTTTGGCCAGGGTTAAATGGATTCGTTAGGTTCAATTTACAAAACAATTGTAAATCTGAAATTTCAGATGTAAATCTTTTTTGTGAACTCTGGACTGAGTTCTCGTACTCTGAATCAGAAATGTTTAAAAATTATCTTAATCAGCAGCATTGTTGAAGAATCATGAATGTATGCAATTTATTAAAGCATGAAGGCTGTGTCTCTATTTTAGGTCAGTCTTGTTAAATCAATATGGATATCTCCTGGTTCTCCAACAATTATCAGCAGCTGAAGGGTTTTCTCTGCCTTTTTTACTGATAGTTTGTCTGCAGCAGTAAAAATACAAGATCTTAAAACAGTGGCAGGAGGAGGTGAAACTACCAGTGATAATTCAATCTAACATAATTGATTTAAAACATTTTATATTAACCTCACTTAGGTTATTAATTGCAGATATATTAAATAGATTTTAAAGCAAGTGATAGTACCTGTAGTTTTGCAGGATTCTTCAGTTGCTATTTGCTTTAGAAAGCTACCTAGAGAAGAAATGAAACAAATCACTCTAAAATTTCCACATGTAGTTTGGGACACAAAAATAGTTGTTCCAGATTTCCAATGCATAAGCCTTGAGCAGTTTCATTAAAGATTTATCTGTTAGGAATTCTAGTAGAAATCTAGTATATTACTATGATTTTTTTTTTTTTTACTCAAGTATTTACTGGCTATCTTATTAACAAAATAATACCTATTCCCTACCCTTTATACTAAATCCTGGGCATAAAAGATTTTTAAAGGCGTGAAGATTTCCTTTTGCTGTTACTGTTGAGAACTGAAATTTTCTCATTCAACAAGAGCTGATGAATAATATTCTCCTATGGAGTATTCTGTAGACAACTTCCTTCTTCCAAAATTGCTACTACCTCCTATTGCTCTCAATGGGATTGAAGCCACAGTTGCCCTCAGCAGAGATGCACTTCTGCAAAATGACTAATGCTTCCCATTGTTTCCAATATGAGTGGAACTGCTCTTAGATAGAGTAATTGTACCTGAAGGACAGGAAACAGCAAAAAACTTTACCCAGTTTAACAGTGACTATCTCAGAGATGCAGGATTAAGATATTAATTTGGTTTTCAAAGTTAGTTTTATTTAATCTAAGATTGCAAATAGCATAATATAGGAATTGCGTGGAGTTGCAACACAGGTAAAACTAAAAAGTTGTGGGAGATGTAGCTGAGTGCAGTGATGTATTTAATCCTTACAATTTCTTGGGGGGTTTGGGGGGCAGTTTTTTTTGGTGGCTATAACAAATTTGTACTGGTTTTACCTTTCATCATCTTTACTGCTTTCAGATATCTGAAAATAGAGTGTTTGCTGCTGTTTGATCTCTTGACGTCAGACTGGTTCTTGCTTGAGGCAACAGTGCCAGTAGAGCGTTTCGACCTTGTTTTCTTCTATTTCACCCTTTTTCATGCCACTTAGAATAAACAGGGAATACACATTATTTTTCAATAACATTTACAAAACTATGTCCATATATTATTTTTAAAGAGAAAAATGAAGGGATTTATTTTTCTTTTAGCAGGATACTTTATTAGTGAAACTTGCATTGATCACCTCAAAGCATATACAGTAATCTCAAAAAAGAACTATGACATATGATTGCAAAAGAAGAAATGTAAGAGATGTAAAAACAAGAAATAAAGAAGGAATGCTTGTATTCCCTGCCATTCTCTGGAGTGCAACTTCATGGACTTTAGTGAACTCTTCCCTGATTTTCAGTGAGGAATTATCTGTCTGTTTAATTTCTTTGTTCACATTTGCAGTTTTTATAATTCTGATAACATGGCAGCATTAAAATTTCATAGCCATAAAATAACCTCACCATCTGTAATTTGTGAGCTCTTTCTGTATAATTACAATAAAAGAATAGCCATAATATTTCAAAATTAATTCAGCAAGAGTATTTAAGACAATGGTTTTTAAAGATTGGAAGGGAAAGGGATGTTCCAAGCCAAGTGCTGGAGTAATCTAACAAGCAGCCAAAGGAAGGAGCAGAGGGCCAAAGTGTAAAATACTGGTTCATTCTATAATGCAAGGTCTTTCAAAAAGATGGTGATATTTGCATAACCAAATTTAGTATATTCCACCAGTCTCTTAGATATATTTGAAGATGACAGTACAGGACCTGATGAAGTAGTGTTTGAGTACTTTTCATGAAAAGACTTCTTTAAAATAGATTGGTTTAAAAAACTGTATTTAAATCCTGCATGTGGGTTTCTCCTGAAGAAGTCTGTGTTCCTGTTAATCTGATCAGAGTAGTGTTAAGAAAGAATGTTTCAAATTGTTGAATATGTGACAATCAGATATGTTGATTTATGGACTCTGGACTCTCTCTAGAGAGCATGGTCATTTTATGCAAGGCCTCACTGGAGAACAGAGCAAATATTTCTGGACTGAAAAGTGAAATACACAACACAAAAGTGGAATCCCTGAGTAAAAGCACAGTTTTCAACGTAGGGCAGCTGCCATACACTGATAAACTACAGACCTATTTAAGAAAGTCATTTCAGACTAAGAGAACAGAGGATGTTTTTCATGCATGCCTAGAGAAAGGATCTCATCAGGATCATCCTATTAGGATGATCATGTCTCAAAATAGCACTGTGTTCACAGGCTCCAAATTCTAAGTAGTTAAAAGGATAAACTGAATCCGAACTGTTTGTGGTTATTTATTTGAATTGTAATTGTTTATGGAAACCACCACTGTTAAAACTTAGGTGCTGAGGTTAGAGATCTAAGAACCTTTCTGTTTCCATTATAGTCAGTGGAAAAGGTAGCCATTTCTAGAGAGTACCTAGAAAACCTGTCATAGATCTCTGCTCTGATGAGCCCCTTCTTTCTCCATGGATTATCTAGGAAGCCAAGGCTAAAAAAATTACCTAATGTTGCTGCTTAAGTAATGTGGCTAATTCAGAGTGTAAAAATATTCTCCAGGTCTTGAGCATATAGTAAGAGATATTACCATGAAGATCAGTAAGTGAAAAAGAGAAAGAGGAGGTGAGGCAGAATCCACCACAAAGCAATGAAATGACCTTTTGAAGGCAATGCAGAAAGTGCATATTTATTCTGGGAATGGAATGCAGATTTACACTTTGAACTGCATGAAAACAATTTGGTATGACAAGCTTTGCCTTTAATATAGGTGAAAACAAGGAAGGTAAGGTGCAAGTGATTTGAGTGTGGTAACATGGCCAGTGTGTAGCAGATTCGAGAATTACACTAGGTTTTCTTACACTCTCAGGTCATATTTGCTGTCCTATTTTGAATTCAGTGCAAATTTCTCCAAGACTTAAGTTTTATTCTTGTTACATTAAATATAGTTTTCTGACGGATCTAGAGTTGTTGTGAACTACTAAATAGGAATCACAGAATTTGGCTATATGCTTTTTTGTTAAGCAGCAAGATTTGTCATACTCTATCAGAAAGAACATGTCAAATTCATTTGTCGCCATTCCTCATGTTGCAGGAAAGTAGGAATCTCTTCTACTATATTCTTCCCATTCATGCAGTACTTAATGTGAAGACATTCTTTCTCTGAACTTGCAGAAGTCAGTGCATAGCCTGATGCATGATACAGCATTATCTTTTTTTAGTATGTAATGATGAACACTATCAATAGGTCAAAATACCTTTTTGTCTTACCTGTTCTTGATAGTTTTGGTTTTGTTTTTTTTTAATTCATATATATTTATTTAAATTTAAATTATAATTTTCTGTTTCAAGACAATGTCCAGTTGATCATAAGTAACTGCATATAATTTCAAAACTGAGCTACAGTGTTGGATATAATGAAGTAAATTCACCTATGGTTTCACTGGAAATAGTGCTCTCTCATATATGTTTAGGTGTGGATGCTTTTACTATTTAATAACACTATAGTTTGTTGTATTGTTATTTTTCCAGGTCTTTACAGATAATTTTATGCAGTGTATATTTTCTTCTTCAATTGCATTCCTTTCTAAAATTACTATTGTTATTTTATTTTGAGCTTTTTCAGGCAAGTGATAGTATTGAAATAATGTGTGGTATTCTGTGTTCCATTACTTTGGAATATTGAATACCAATACCAAAAATAAAAGAGGTGCTGGAAGACAGGAAAAGAAAGAAAGAAAGAAAAATTATTTTCTTTCTTGCCTTTGAAGTCCTTTCTGATAATTGTAGTAATAAATTTTATTTGAATTTTGCTTGTTATATCATCTTCATTACATTCAGCATTAGATGAATAGAGTAAAGCAAAAGGATTTATCTAGTTCTCGCCATGAGATGGATCAGAATGAAGGGTAGGTGAGTCATCTGATTTGCACAGTGACGCAAGATTCAGAACAGGTTGCTTTGGTATAGCAATGCATCTTTATTTTTATCTTTGCGTAAGCATAAGACAGTAGTATAGAAATATATACATAGGCAGTAGTAAAGAAATACTGTATTTCCTTTCATATATGGGTATGCGTGTACCCTGACTCATACTGATTTTTATTTTCATTTATCTTAATAATTCTGCTTTTCTATTTTGAAAACACACAACTCAGAAACAGAATGAACTTAAGCTAATTGATACACTTAAGTGCATATTGTATTGTCATAATGTGTCCCTAAATCTAATACAGATTTAATTATTTTCCCTTATTGGGTTTTGTGGGTTTTTTTCCTTTTATGGTACCTATTTAATCAAAGACATAAGTAACAGGAAAAAAATTAAAGTATATAGTCAAGATCCACGACCAGATTAGTCACATTTTGCTGGCATATTAGTGAAACTGTTGCATGGTGTACATTCCAGTAGTGCTTGATGCCATCATGGTGTTATCTTCCTGGATGTTATGTTAGGATTCCCTATTGCATAAACATAGAAGATACTGTGCATCTAAGTAATCCATTGTTCTGTCACTAATTAATATTTTTGTCATTAACAGTATGCTATTATGTCATTTCGGATTACATAAGATCATGATTTTCTTTTTCTAAATAACTTTTTTAATTATACTTCCTTGAGGACTTTGGAAGCAAGCACTCTTTAGTGTTTCTTCCAGTAACCAACTTTGTTGAATCAAGACATTGTTTTGGTGCTTTGCAAGAGTGGCACCATGTTGCAGTAACTGGGTGTTGCAACAAGCAATAGTAAAACATCTGAAAATATTTTGGTATTATGCAAGTTACCCTTAATCTTTAGTTTTAAGAATATTCTCCTCAAAAGGGGACTGTTCTGCAGAAAATCACACTCAGGGTGCTGTATTTCGAGAATGCCACTAGAAGAATTAAGTTTTTAAATTTAAGTTTTTAAACTGCTGCTAATACAAAGTGCAAAAATCCATAGTCCTTAATTAATATACCTTGTCAAGAGCACCTCCTGGATGCCAGAACCTCTCAGATTTGTTTTATACTTCTTAGAATCATAGAATAGTTAGGGTTGGAAAGGACCTCAAGATCATCTAGTTCCAACCTCCCTGTCAGTGACTTCCCGGACAACATCCTTGTATTCTTCCCAGGCCGCCTGTCCTGGCTTCCACTTTTTATGAACCACTTTCTTCCCTCTAAGTTTCCTCAGCAGCTCCTCATCCATCCATGGAGGTCTCCTGGCCCTCCTGCTGCACT